>JAYMFT010042669.1:0-15548 GCA_038088735.1 Panulirus argus | reverse complement strand
GCTCGCCCCCATCCACTCCTGATGCCACCCCGCCCCCCGGGGAAATAGCATTGCCAACCCCCGCGCCGGCAAGGTAGAGCCAGGAGACAGATGAAATGGCCACATTCGCTCACACTCAGTCTCTATATATATATATACATATATATACACACACACAATACTTTTAATACAGAATATAATGTAACACTGTAATTCAACCTTGAACACAATGAAAAATACTTTCCACATATCTCCTATGTGTCGCAGGAAGTGGCAAGAGGAGAGGGAGTAGGAGGCTGCAAAACTTATCCCTTCTCTAACAACTTTTATGAAAGAAGAATAAAGGAAGGTGGAAGGTGCCAAGCAAAGAGCTTCCCTTGAAAGCTCAGTTGTCTGTTCATCAAGCTACCCTTTTAAAGCATTTCAGGTAGGTGTGAGTTGATATAACAAAAATTATTTAATAATAAATGATATACAATAAGAGCTTATCCAGCTCACAACTCATTAAACATGTTTGGTTTTCGTACTTAGCAGGCGGAAGGGTTACTTGAGCTAAAGCAGACCACTTTTTGGCTCCAAACCAAGGGATATCTCTCGGTAACCTTTAAATGTTTAAAAAAGTGCCGTTCATCAGCATATGCTCAGACCAAGCAAACCAAGGAGCAGCTAACACATTCTCTCATAGAAGAATGCTATCTTGCTTGGTGAAAATGATGGATATTAGGGTAAACTTTGTTGTGGACTTACATGACGTAAATTGGAGGCTGACTGTAGTGTTTCATTCAGCCTGTGGAGTCTGAGGGCTTCTTCTTCATCACGCTGCTGCTCTGCCTCTTTAGAAATTTCAAACTGTGGAAAGATACAAAAATTAATCACAATCAAGAAGCACTTTCATAAGTGAGGAAGTCCATGTTTCCCTTAATCACTTTGGGAATGAGTCTAGGATATGTTAGTGATATTGTAAAGGAATATGTTCCTGACTGGCTCCTTCAAACTAGGAATGAAATAATGATAACAGATAGAAAGAAAGATAGAAAATAGAAAAATACATAGACCAATAGTTAGTTAGATTTCAGGTGCCTTTTAATTTCGAATTATAGGGATGACACCGATGTTGAAAAATGATCAATTTCTGATACTGTAAAGTGAGTACAGCTGTAAACTTCAGCATGAGAAAACATCCTTTTTTTTGAAAACGCTGAATGTTGCTGGGAAGTCTACAAGTGCTATTTATCTGAAAAAGAGAGAGAGAAAGACAAAGAAGAAGAAGAAAAGAAGAAAAAAGATTAAAGAAAAAGAAAAAAGACGAAAAAGAAAAAGAAGAAAAAGAAAAGAAGAAAGAAGAAAAGAAAAGAAAAGAAGAAAAGAAAAGAAGAAAAGAAGAAGCAAAAGAAGAAGAAGAAAAAAAAAGAAAAAGAAAAAGAAGAAAAGAAGAAGAAGAAGAAGAAAAGAAGAAGAAGCAAAAGAAGAAGAAAAGAAGAAAAAGATGAAGAAGAAGAAAAAGAAGAAGAAGAAGAAGAAGAAGAAGAAGAAAAGAAGAAGAAGAAGAGAAGAAGAAAAGAAGAAAAGAAAAAGAAGAAAAAGAAGGAAAGAAGAAAATAAGAAAAGAAAAAGAAGAAAAAGAAGGAAAGAAGAAAATAAGAAAAGAAAAAGAAGAAAAGAAGAAGAAGAAGAAAAGAAAAGAAAAGAAAAGAAGAAAAAGAAGAAAAGAAGATAAAGAAGAAAAGATGAAAAGAAAAAGAGGAAAAAGAAGAAAGAAGAAAAGAAAAGAAGAAAAAGAAGAAGTAAAAGAAGAAAGAAGAAGAGAAGAAGAAAAAGAAGAAATGAGGAAAAAGATGGAAAGAAAAAGAAGAAAAGAGGAAAAAGAAGAAAAGAAGAAAAGAAAAGAAGAAAAAGAAGAAAAGAAGCAAAAAGAAAAGAAGAAAAGAAAAAAAGAAAAAGAAGAAAAGAAGAAAAAGAAGAAAAGAAGAAAAGAAGATAAAGAAAGAAGGAAAAGAAGAAAAGAAGATAAAGAAAGAAGGAAAAGAAGAAAAGAAGAAGAAATAGAAAAGAAAAAGAAAAAAGATAAAGAAAGAAGGAAAAGAAGAAAAAGAAGAAACGAAGAAAAAGAAAAAGAAGAGAAGAAGATAAAGAAAGAAGGAAAAGAAGAAAAAGGAGAAAAGAAGAAAAGAAGAAAAAGAAAAAGAAAAAAAGAAGATAAAGAAAGAAGGAAAAGAAGAAAAAGAAGAAACGAAGATAAAGAAAGAAGGAAAAGAAGAAAAAAAAGAAAAGAAGAAAAAGAAGAAACGAAGAAAAAGAAGAGAAGAAGATAAAGAAAGAAGGAAAAGAAGTAAAGAAAAAAAGAAAAAGAAAAAGAAGAAAAGAAGATAAAGAAAGAAGGAAATGAAGAAAAAGAAGAAAAGAAGAAAAAGAAGAAAAGAAGAAAAAGAAGAAAAAGAAGAGAAGAAGATAAAGAAAGAAGGAAAAGAAGAAAAGAAAAGAAGAAAAAGAAAAAGAAGAAAAGAAGATAAAGAAAGAAGGAAAAGAAGAAAAAGAAGAAAAGAAGATAAAGAAAGAAGGAAAAGAAGAAAAAGAAGAAAAGAAGATAAAGAAGATAAGAAAAGAAGAAAAAGAAGAAAAGAAAAAGAAGATAAGAAAAGAAGAAAAGAAGATAAAAAAGAAAAGAAGATAAATAAAAAAAAAGATAAAGAAGAAAAGAAGATAAAGAAGAAAAGAAAAAGAAGAAAAGAAAAAGAAGAAAGAAGAAAAGAAGAAAAAGAAGAAAGAAGAAAACAAGAAAAAGAAGAAATGAAGAAAAAGGAAGAAAAGAAAAAAAGAAGAAAAGAAGAAAAAGAAAAGATAAAGAAGAAAAGAAAAGAAAGAAAAGAAAAAGATGAGGAAGTAAAGAAAGAAGAAAAGAAGAAGAAAGAAGAAAAGAAGAAAGAAGAAAAGAAGAAGAAAAGAAGAAGAAAGAAGAAAAAGAAGAGGAAAAGAAGAAGAAGAAGCAAGAAGAAGAAAAGAAGAAGAAAGAGAAGAAAGAAGAAGAAGAAAGAAGAAAAAGAAGAAAAGAAGAAGAAGAAAGAAGAAGAAAGAAGAAGAAAAGAAGAAGAAGAAGAAAGAAGAAGAAAGAAGAAGAAAGAAGAAGAAAAGAAGAAGAAGAAAGAAGAAGAAAGAAGAAGAAAGAAGAAGAAAAGAAGAAAAGAAGAAGAAAGAAGAAGAAGAAAGAAGAAGAAAAGAAGAAGAAAAGAAGAAGAAGAAAGAAGAAGAAAAGAAGAAGAAAGAAGAAGAAGAAAGAAGAAAGAAGAAAAGAAGAAGAAAGAAGAAAAGAAGAAGAAAAGAAGAAGAAAAGAAGAAGAAAAGAAGAAGAAAGAAGAAGAAAGAAGAAGAAGAAAAGAAGAAGAAAAGAAGAACAAGAAAGCAGCAGCAGCAGCAGCCTGCTCCCTTCGAGAACTCCCTCAAGGGGGTGGCCACTGAAAAAGTGTCCATAATTGGTTAACTCCAGTGCTGCTTTTTTGCCTTTAGTGCCTCACCCTTAACAGGCCACTGGCAGAGGGCAACTCCTATCTAAGTTCCTACCGACTACTTCTACCTAATGTGTCTACCAAATTTTCCTACCAACTACTTCTACCTAATGCTCTCTAATGTTCCAACATATTACTTCTATTTAATGCTTCTTCCATTTGGCCAAAAGGCTTGACTAGCACACAGCACTCACTGCAAGGAAAAAAAAGTCATGAAGAATGAGTTGTGTGAGCTGAATGTTGTCAAGGGTTATGTGTGACAAGGAGAGATTGTATTTTCATGAACAGAATGCCAGCAGTCCATGTGTGGATGAAGCAGAAAGGGAAGACAGCTACCTGGGTCAAAAGAGTGAAATTGACAGCTGTAAAAGTACTAGCTTACCATGCAATTGTCACTAACCCTCCCAATATCAAGGTGGTGGCTGCCTACCAACTACTACCTACATAATATGACATAAAAGAGTCCGACCTGTTCTTCTCCTGAGTCAGTCTCATCTTCTGGTCCTTCAGTGTCTCCTGATGCATCAGAGTCTACTTCCTTTTCTGCAGACTGATCACTACGTTTCTTCCTTCCACTTTCATCACAAGTCTGACCATCAAATTGTGAACCTGGAAGATAAACAAAGGAATTCTTTTAATGCACACTAGTTAATCATTGCAATGTAACACAATACAAAGTAGCACTAGAAATGAACAACCTGGACTTCTAATAAGTAAAAAACTTGACAAGGAAAGCAAATTTGAATAATTTGTTTTTATAAGATGAACATAGTTTAAAACATGAGGCTTATCTCTCCAGAGGAAAAAAAATTACCTATTATCTGATATCAAACAAAATAATCTGGTAGAGGAATGACTGACTGAATTTATCATCAGTAAGAAACATTCCTAAGGACAGGGGAAAACAATACATTACTATCCATATACCTCCTGTAAGTTGTAAAAGGCAACCAAGAGAAGAGGGAGCAAGGTCTATAAATTCTCTTCTTGTGTTATTTCTTTCCAAAAGTAGGTACAGAAGGAGCTAAGAGAGGATTTTTTTCTAGAAGGCTCACTCGTTTGTTCCTGGTACTATCTTGCTTAGGTGGGAACAACAAATGGTTACATAAAAAAAAGAAAGAGCTACAAAGTAATTTGCCAAAACAATTGTTACAAATCATAAAAAGAGAACTATCCATCCATCATACATGTGCCAGAACATAGCCTGCTTTGGTACTACACTTATGCCACATCTGCTAAATACCAAAAGAGGGAAGGTGAGAGGAATGTCACAAACAAATGACTGGTATCAGTGCTGTAAAGGAACAATCATCTCCACTTTCAAAGTAGATCTTTCTCTGCAAGACATTTCTATTTATCCATCTTTACCTCTGATGCCTGTTTCCTTTGGGGGTGACCATGGCAAAAGTCTCCATAACTGGTGAATTCCAGTGCCACTTATTTGCCTTTAGTGCCTCACCCTTAGCGGGCCAATGGTAGAGGGCAACTCTAGTGCAATGTTTTCAAAAGCTCCTTCTAAATGTTCTCATTTACTACTATTACCTAATGTGACTTATTTACATCCACTTATCTGAATACTCCCTTCTGAATACTCCCTAACATAAAATGAAAAGTTCCTGCTTTCCTACAGAAGAGCTAATCAAACCCAAAAATAACATGTTGAACAAGTCAACTTCCTGAAGTGACATACTATGACAGCATTACTTCAGTTAGGGGCAGAAAGGTCACCGATCAAATAAATTTATTGAACAAAAGTAATTTATTGATGCTGATGGAGATGGACCCATGAAGATATTCGTTTGTGGATGTTAAATCCTTAAAAGCTCAGTGCTACCCACTGGACTGGTAGCACTGGACTATCTTCAGAATAAAATATTTAAACAGCATGAGCAGAATCTGAGTGGTGAAAGGGAGATGCAAGCAACCTGATATAATGTTCATAAACCATAACTACAAAAAATGTTTTGCTAATACTATCTGAAACTCTGACCCAGTCTCAGTAACAGAATTACTCATTCCTTCAGCTGTGGTCTATGAAATATTTTGCAACACCTTTATGCTACATTCAGCTGCCACCATACTCAGTTGAATGAGCTAGTGACTTGTTTCTAGTTTGTTTAAAGTTCTTGTATTCTCAGTATAAACAAAAAGCTGCTTGCATTTCAGCATACATAAGCTGTGAGGTTAGCACTGCCAATTATATTAAAAGATAAAAGAAAGAAAGAATGTCTTCAACCTTAAAATGTGAGTTAGTTGACAAAAGAGTAAGGTGTGAGTGTGGCATCAATCTTTGACACATCTTAACTTATGCATAGTTGGAGAACACCTCTCATCTTTAGACTGGCAAACCTTTCCATGAGCAGCTTAGGAAATTGCTGATTGCTTATCAATGTTAAATGCAATTAAATCAAGCTCTGGGTAGTTAAATCATCAGATTACAAGCAGAAAATTAGTGTAACAGAGAAAATCAGCTTACATAATGGTAGAGCAAAAGTTAAAAAAATCATCACTAACCTGTATCATCTTCCTCTTGACAGTCACTCTCATTGTAACTCCCTTCCTCATTCTGTTTCTTATCTCCCTGTTTCTCATTCTTTACCTCTGTATGTTCCTCTTCCTCAAGATCATCTGTCTGCTGGGAGAGGGTGTCTGAAGCTGCCGAATCAGATGTATGCTTAAGACTTTCAGATATTTCATATTTTGGTAACTTGCTCTTGTTTTCATATGTTAAGGGTCCTGTGGAAACAAACTGTGCATGTCAAAAGATAATGACCTCTTTCCAAACATCTTCACTACTATTTCCATCTGCCATCACTAATATCTTACTAAGCAATTATAATTTACCATCTCTCAAATATCTTATGAGAATATTATCTAATCACACTTTAAATACAGGAGTAGTAAACAAATGAACTAGAAGTAACCTAGAGCTAAATAATCATCACCTTGATAGACTGGATTAGACTTTGATTCTGGTATAATGCAGTGAAAGTATAGGTATCACCAACAAACATTAAAGCTTTCTCATGAGGTTGCAATAGATGTCACTGAGTATTAAACATGATTCCAAAAAGCAAGCAAAAGTATATGAATACAGTATGAATTCATATCTTGTCTTTTTCTAATAAACGAGTCAGGGACTGATCAGACTAAAATTTTTATTTCTAATGATATGAGTGTAACTCTTAATTAAATTGCTTCCATTGTCATCTGTTGGTCCTTACAGAACTGTTCCCATTATTTGGATAAAAATACCTTAATTCATGAGCTTACCTCATACAGAATTCATTTGGTTAAACAAATTTTTCAATTTTCACTTTAGTTTGATCTTTTTCTTAAATGAGCACAAACTTATTACATTATTTTTCACATTGGAGGTTCCAGTCATACCAAAAGTCCACATCAAGGCTGGGCCCAATTTGTTAGAAATAAAAAGAGCTCATAAGAGGAAGAAATATGAAAAGAAGAAAAATATTACAAAAATCTTTAAGCCAGTCATCACTAAATGAACGCCCATGCAGCTGGTGCTGCCATAAAACTGAAGTTCAGTTGGAGAGAACACTGACTCTAAACTGACAGGAAAGCATGTTTTTAAAATACATTTTCTTGCATAGGATGGAAGATGTTAATTTTCTTAGGATGGTTGAACTTTGGCTCATACAGAGGTTTATGTGTTTGACTGCTAACAAAATGAGGGTAGGCTTAGGCGGTAAAGTACTAGAGACTGCTGCTAATTTCAGAGATCTTCCTTTACATACACCCATTCCAAGATTCCTGCAGAAACTTAGCTGTGAATAATAAATGGCTGAGGTAATACTACTGTCCCAACTCAGGTGTACTGAATCATCTGGAATTGTTGTACATTTTCTGCACTGGGAAGGTTGGTCTTTTTTTCTGTTTCACTGAAACACAACCACTGGGCTAATCCTAAAATCTCCCTACATGTATGATACACATTTTCTGTTTTCTGTCTTCACATTCTCTCCCTTCTCCTCAGTTTTCTCATTATAAGTGAATAAAAATGAATACAGAACAGTCCAACAATAACATGACCTCTAGTTCCTGGCATCCTGGAGTGTGAAGAATCTCCAGAACCCTAACTGCCTCTGGTGCCAATGAAGGTACAACTCAGGAAGCAGCAGTACCAGACCTTTCCTCATCTACTAGACCCGACTCTTTTATCCCATTCATCTCACCAATATTTGCAGGGTGGTACTACTGTCCTGACTGAGGACTGTTAAAGTGGTGCCTGGAACCATCTTACACTCTAAGTGTTAGGATTGCTGGTCTCACTTTCTGTCTCATCAATAGGGACTACCAGGCTACTCCTACCATCTTATAAGCATCATACACCTACCCAAACCTTGCTTATTATTATTACTTTTTTCATATAAGTACTTTTGCCAATTCCTGTCCACTACAACACTTATAAGTATCACCATGACAGAGTGTCCAATCTATGGCCCCTAGTCCCCGGCATCATGGGGGGGCTAAGAATCTCTGGGTTTCAGCCTGACTCTACTGCCAATGAGAGGGAGGGCTCCGGCAGTAGTAGTACCGGCCCCTCCCACAACATTTCCCTCACTGGTAAACTTTCCTCTTTTTCTGTTCACTATACCAACATTCATGCTCTCTCTAGTAACCTCTCCTCAGTTGAACACCATCTGTCTAGTACCTCTCTTAATATCTTACTTCTGTCTGAGACACAGTTGTCTAATGATGTTCTCACTAGTCCCTTTTTCATATCTATCTATAACCTCCACTCATGATTCCAGTTCAAAGGTGGTGTTTGTCCTTATTCCAACATAACATACCTGTTGCATGCCTTAAGGACCTTGAGTCCCCAAACTTTGATGTTATGTGGCTCAAGGTTTATCTTCCTACTTCCACACTTTTCCTCTGTTTTGCCTATTGCTCTCCTTATTCTATGAATTTTATATCCCTCTTCGACTGTATAAACTCCTACCATGAGACTGTGACATCCTCTCACCTGCAAGCTGAGATCCTCTACCTTGGGGATTTCAACATTCACCATAGGGAATGTTTGAACTCCTCCTTTACAGATGGTGTAGGAATTGAAGCCCTCACGTTCTCCATTCTCAATGATTTTGAGCAAATTATCTCCCACCCTACGAACATTCCTGACCGCTGTGACCACTCTCCTAATATTTTGGATTTGTTTTTCACCTCTACTTCATCCTGTTGTAAATATACAGTCTCATCCCCAATTGGTTCATCCTATCATACTCTCATAAATGTATCTATTCTAATGGCATCTTCCCCTCCAGCAGCCACTTCTAAGTGTAAATACTGTCACCTGGACAAAGCTGAGTGGAATAACTTAGGTAACTTCTTTTCTGAATTTCCTTGGTTAGTTTATTGTCTCATGTGGTGCTGCTTCTGTCTCTGCCAAATGTATAGCAGAGGATATTCTTGCGGGAATGGAAGCATTTATCCCCTCTTCCTCCAAGATGACCTCTTCATCCAACCCATGGTTCAACCATTCCTGTTCTGAGGCCATTCAGGCAAGGGATCAGGCATATCAGGCTTGGAAAAACTCTCTTTCCTCTGGCTCCCATTCAGCTTTTATCCTGCCCTTAATCACAGCAAGCACCTTATCCATGAGGCAAAGCATTCCATTATTCAAAGGAAGTGCAATAACCTCTCCTCATTAGCCACTGACGGGTCTTTGTGGTCTTAAGCTAAGGGCATCTGTAACAACTAATGTTGCTCTACCTTCCCTTCACTTATCTTCTCTGATGGTGCTATAGCTGTCTCTCCCATAGACAAAGCAAGCTCTTTGGTTCCCATTTTTCCTCTATCTCCACTTTTGGATGACTCTAACATTCCTTCTTTCCCAGATACTCCTGTTACTAATCCTATGCCTCTTCCCGTAATCTCTTTTAAGACTGTCCAAAAAGCTCTTCTTTCTCTGGACACAAGCGAAACTTATGGTCCTGACGGCACCCATCCCCATGTACTGAGTGCGCCTCTGAACTTGCACCTGTGCTTGCTCATCTGTTCCACTTCTGTTTAAAAACCAAAACTTTTCCTTTTCCTTGGAAACATGCTTTGATACAGCCCATCCCTAAGAAGGGTGACTATTCAGACCCTTCTTAATATCATCCTGTTGCTTTGACATCTACCATTTCCAAAGTCTTTGAATCCCTCCTCAACTCCCATATCCTTAGACACCTCAAAAATCACAGTCTTCTCTCTGATCACCAGTATGGCTTCCATAAGGCAAGATCCACTGGTGATATTTTTTCCTGTCTTACTAGTGTCTGTTCATCATCCCTGAAAGATCTTGGGTAGTCAAGTGTAGTTTTCCTTGACATATCTAAGGCTTTTGACAGGGGTCTCATCTCTAAGTTTCCCTCTTTTGGCTTCCTTCCCTCATTTTGCTCCTTGATATCTAGCTTCCTCTCCAGCTAATCTATCTCTGTGGTTGTTGATGAATCAGCCTCCCCCCTTTTCTCCATCAACAGCAGTATCCCTCAAGGTTCTCTCCTATCTCCTACACTTTTTCTCCTTTTTTTCAGTGATTTCCTCTCCTTCACAAACAATCCAATGCACTCATATGCTGACAACTCAACACTGCACTCATCCACATCCTTTAGTTCTGCTCCCTCTTCTCTCACTTGATCTGCATCTCGTCTTGACACTGCTTCTTCTATAAACTCAGACTTGGACAGGATATCTCAGTGGGGTGCACAAAATCTAGTTAAGTTTTCAAATACTTCCAAGATGCAACTTCTGTCCATTTCTTTATCAAAAATTCCTCACAACTCTAGTATCTCCTTTGACGGTTCTGTAATTCAACCTCTTGACTCAATGAACTTACTTGATATTACTGTAACATCCACTCTTTCTTGGAAACCTCACATTATGTCTGCCTCTAGGAAACTGGGTGTCTTGTTTAGATGTAACTTCTTCTCTTCCTAACAGTTACTCTGTTATTACAAAGGACTGATCCATTCTTGTATGGAGTAGTGCTCTCACTTTTAGGGTGGTTCTAGCTGTGTTTCCGTACTAGACAGAGTTAAGTTGAAAGCGGTCAAACTTATAAACTGTCCCAGCCTAACTTCCAAACTTGCCCCCTTTGCCCTGTGCCGGAATGTTGGTTCACGTTCCCTCTTCTATAGGTATTACTTTGGCTTTTACTCCCAAGAGCTGGCTGCTTGTGTGCCCCCAACACTTGCTAGACCATGCAATACTTGGCAAGCTGCTGCATCACATGATTACTGTGTGACCATCAGCAACTCAAGGGTGTGCCGTTTGATAATTGTTTCTTTCCCTGCATGTCGAAGCTTTAGAACTCTCTATCTTCTCATGTCTTTCCTAATAACTATAACCTCTCTTATTTCAAAAGACAGGTCTTTCACTTTCTTAAAAATTCGTAAATACTTTCCCTGTCTCTTCTGTTTCCATTTCTTAATTCTCTCTATATTTCAATTAGGGTTCGGCCTTGATGTTGACTTTTGTCTGTGACTGGAGCCTTCAGCTTAAAAAAATTAGGACGATAGTTAGAGGGGTCAGAACGGTCACCCTTCTTAGGGATGGGATGTATCAATGCATGTTTCGAAGGAGAAAGAAATATTTTGGTTTTTAAGCAGAAATGGAATGGACAAGCTAGCACAGGTGCAAGTTCATAGGCATACTGTTTTAGTACATGGGGATGGATGCCATCAGACCCATAAGCTGTGCTTGTGTCCAGAATAAGAAGTGCTTTTTGGACAATCTGAAAACAGATTATTGTCTTCCAAGGTGGAGTTAGAGGAGAAACGGGAACCAACGAGAGTTGCTTTTGTCAACACAGGAGAGACAGCTATAGTACCATCAAAACAGAAAAGTGAAGGAAAGGTAGAGTGACAGAAGTTGTTAGAGATGCCCTTAGCTAAAGACCAGAAAGACCTATCAGTGGATGACGAGGAGAGGTTATCGTACTTCCTTTGAATAAAGGAGCGCTTTGCCTCACAGATAATGTGCTTGTAGCGATTATGGGCATTGATAAAAGCTGAATGAGAGCCATAGGTAGGAGAATTTTTCCAAGCCCGATATGCCTGATACCTTGTCTGAATGACCTCAGAACCATGGATTGGATGAAGAAGTCATTGTGGAGGAAGAAGGGATAAATGCTTCTATTCCTGCAAGAGTAATCTCTGCTATGCGTTTGGTGGAGAGAAAAGCATCACCACATAAGAGACAGCAATTTACCTAAGGAAAGTCAAAAGAGAAGTTCCGCAAGTTATTCCAGTCACCTTTGTACATTTCACTCAATTCTGTGCACGCCTTTCACCCTCCTGCATATTCAGGCCTCAATCACTCAAAATCTTTTTCACTCCACCCTTCCACCAGACACATATATACTCTTTGTCAATCTTTCCTCACTCATTCTCTCCATATGTCCAAACCATTTTAACACACCCTCTTCTGCTCTTTCCATCACAATCTTTTTATTACCACACATCTCTCTTACCCTTTCATTACTTACTTGGTCAAACCACCTCACACCACATAGTGTCTTCAAACATCTCATTTCCAACACATCCACCCTTCTCTGCACATCCCTGTCTATATCCCATGCTTCACAACCCTATAATATTATTGGAACTACTAATCCTTCACACATACCCATTTTTGCTCTCCAAGATAATGTCTTTCTTTCCACTCATTTTTCATCACCCCTGAAACCTTCGCCCCCTCCTCCTCCCTATGACTCACTTCTGCTTCCATGGTTCCATTCACTGCCAAGTCCACTCCCAGATATCTAAAACACTTCACTTCTTCCAATTTTTCTCCATTCAAACTTACATCCCTACTAACTTGTCCCTCAATCATGCTGATCCTAATAACCTTGCTTTTATTCACATTTACTCTCAACTTTCTCCTTTCACATACTTTTCCGAACTCAGTCAACAACTTCTGCAGTTTCTCACTCGAATCAGCCACCAATGCAGTATCATCGGTGAAGAACAATTGACTCACTTCCCAGGCCCTCCCATCCCTAACAGACTGCATACTTACCCCTCTCCCCAAAACTCTTGTATTTTCCTCCCAAACCATCCCATCCATAAACAAATGAAACAACCATGGTGATATCACACACCCATGTCACAGACCATCCTTCACTGGGAACCAGTCACTCTCCTCTCTTCCTACTCGTACTCATGCCTTACACCCTTGATAAAAACTTTTCACTGCTTCTAGCAGCTTACCTCCCCCACTATATATTCTTAATGCCTTTCACAAAGCATCTCTATCAACCTTATCATATGCCTTCTCCAGATCCTTAAATGCCACATACAAACCCATCTTTATTTCTTAGTATTTCTCACAAATTCTTTAGTGCAAACACCTAATCCACACATTTTCTGCCACCTCTGAAACCACACTGCTGTTTCCCAATCTGATGCTCTGTACATGCCTTCACCCTCTCAATCAATACCTTCCCATACATTTTTCCAGATATACTAAATAAACTTATACCTGTGTAGTTTGAACACTCTCCTTAATCCCCTTTGCCATTGTATAGTGGCATTATACATGCATTCCGGCAATCCTCAGGCACTTTACTGTGATCCATACATATGTTGAATATCCTTAACAACCGATCAACAACACAATCACCCCCTTTCTAAATATATTCAACTCCAGTATCATCCACTCCCGCCGCCTTGCCGGATTTCATCTTCTGCAAGGCTTTCACCTCCTCTTCTCTCTTCACCAAACCACCCTCCATGACTCTGTTAATTTGTACACCATCTTGACCAAAACACCCTACATCTGCCACGCTATCATCAAACACATTCAGTAGTCCTTCAAAATACTCACTTCATCTCCTCCTCACTTCATAACATTATTTACTACCTTCCAAAACTACTTTTTATTTTCCTTAAAGTATAAGGATACTCTCTCACCCCAACTCTCATTTGCCCACTTTTTCAACCCTTTTACCTTCCTCTTGACCTCCTGCCGCTTTCTCTTAAACTTCTCCCAGTCATTTGCTCTCCTTCCTCATAAGTACCATCCAAATGCCTCTCTTTTCTCTTTCACTAGCGACTTTACTTCTTCATTCCACCACTCACTACCCTTTCTAATCCATCCACCTCCCACCTTTCTCATGCCACATGCATCTCTTGCACATGCCATCACTGTTTCCCTAAATGCATCCCATTCCTCACCCACTTCCCTCACTTCATTTGCTCTCACCTTTTGCCTTTCTACTCTCAGTCTTTCCTGGTATTTCTTCACACAAGTCTCCTTTCCAAGCCCACTTACTCTCACTACTCTCTTCTTCCAGCCATTCTCTTTTATTTTTTTAAAACCTCTACAGATCTTCACCTTTGCCTTCCACAAGTTAGTAGTCAGACATCCCACCAGCTTCCCCTCTCAGCACATTGATATCCAAAAGTCTCTTTTTTTTACATGCCTATCAATTAATTCATAATGTAATAATGCCTGGTGACCATCTCTCCTACTCACATACAGTCTTGGTAGAAAATATTAACGTTATAGGGCCTGCCCCAGTATTTTATCATACCCCCAAACATGACTCTGAAATGACAAAAATTACTGGGGCAGGTCATGGACGTCATTAGGGAGGAGGGGACCCCCAGGGTAGCAACAGGTGGCAGTCAGTCTGCCTGGAGCTATTGTGGTGGGTGGATGTTTTTTCTGTTGTCCCCCAGACATCTGCTTTTTTACCCTACCCACGTGTGCTTTATGGTGGGTTTGTGCTGCAATGCCTGGCCCTAAGGACTTGTCTAAAGAAGATGTTGTTGCTGTCGTAGCCTTGTACAAGGCAGGGAACTGAAATAAAGAAAGAGCTGAAACTACAGGACTGGTACTACAAAGTGTGCAAAGACGGATGAAGTGCTTCGTTGACAGTGGTGGCATTGACATTCCTACCCAGAGGAAATGACCTGGACGACCTTGTAGCACTTCTCAAAGCACTCTGAAGATTATCCAATGTCAAGTAGACAAGAATCCACGTATTTCAGCACGACAGTTAAAGGAAGACAAACCTAGGCTACTTGGTCATGTGTCTGTACGTACTATTCATAGCCGGCTTTATGATGACTTTAAATTCAAGAGGTGTATGCCTCACAAGAAACCACTTCTGACAGACTGCCAGTGCAAGAATAGACTCGCATTTGCAAAGAAATATTTGCAGTGGGATGAGGAAAAGTGGAAGAAAATGTTGTGGTCTGATGAGGCTACATTTGATGTTAGTGGCAACCGTAGAGGCAAAGTGAACCGGAGGCCAGGTAGTGACCAGTACAACCCTCAGTACAGTCAAGCAACTGTAAGATTTCCAGACTCACTAATGGTTTGGGGGGCTTTTGGCTATAATGGTGTTGGAAGTCTTGTGTATTTACCTCTAAATGTGACTATGAATCAGAATCTGTACCAGGAGCTGTTGTATGATGAATTGCCTGACTGTTTTGAGATGACTGGTCGTGATGTTTTTATGCACGATGGTGCATCATGCCACACTGCTAAATTAATAGATGACTGGTTTGCATTTTGTGTTGTGACATACATTCAGGACTGGTCATGTAACTCACCTGACTTTAAACCCTATTGAGAACTTGTGGTCAATTATAAAGTCACAGTTGTGTGGGGGGGAACATTCAACATTCCTAAGCTCCAGACCGCCATCCAGGATATTTTGGGACAACCTTGACCCTACATACCTTCAGCATCTTGCAGCATTTGTTCCCAAGCGCCTTCAGGATTGTATTAAGGCTAAGGGACATCTTGCAACATACTAATGGGGGTGAGTACCTGTTCTATCTTGTTTTTTAATATTTTTATATGTTGCGTCACTATAAGTAGGGCACGCCAGTTTTTTCTGCTGGGACTGTATTTATACTTGTGAAGAACTCGTGGGTTTGTGTGCTAAAAAAAGACCAGTGATTGGGAATACCTGGTTTAAACAGAAAGATATTTAAAAGTATACATATGTGAGTAGAAGAGATGGCCAACAGGCAATATTGGATTATGTATTAATTGATAGGCATGTAAAAGAGAGACTTTTGGATGTTAATGTGCTGAGAGGGGCAG
>JAYMFT010042658.1:0-15548 GCA_038088735.1 Panulirus argus | reverse complement strand
GCAGACCGACCTTCACTGGGAACCAGTCACTCTCTTCTTTTCCTACTCGTACACATGCCTTACACCCTTGATAAAACCTTCTCACATATATAGGAAACAGAAGGGGCCAGGCAGGGAGTGTTTATTCTCCCTGAAGGCTCATATTAGGGTGTCTGAATGTGTGTAGATGTAAACTAGATCAAGAGAGAAGGACAGATAGATATTAAGTTTGGGGAAAAAAAAACTGCATATCCTGGCTCTGAGTGAAAAGAAGCTCAAGGGTAAAAAGTTAAGAATGTTTGGAAATGTCTTGAGAGTGAATTCTGGGGTTTGTGAGAGGACTAGAGCTAAGAAAGGAGTAGCACTACTCCTGAAGCAGGAGCAGTGATAGTAAATTCTATACTGATGTGGGTAAAGCTGAAAGTGGATGGTGAGAGATGGGTGATTACTGGTGCTTATGCACATGGTCATGAGAAGAAAGATTATGAGAGACACATGTTTTGAGAGCAGGTGAGTGAGTGTGTCAGCAGTATTGGTGCATGAAAACAGGTATTAGTGATGGGCGCTTTAATAACGAAAGTAAGTAATGTGGCAGTTGAGGGTACAATTGGTTTGCATGGGGTAATCATTTTTATGAATGGACATGATGAAGAGTTTGTGCAGTACCTGCTCATTCATAAGTGCAGATGCTAGACACATTGATATCAATACTATGACTGCCAGACTCATGGATATCCCCTCTGTGACTCCCAGATGAATGCCCTAATAAGAATCCTTCCCCACTTGGTGTTTTTGAGGTAACTGACACCTGTGAAATTTCTGAGGGTATATTATTACTGCTGGTGACATATGGTATTATTTTATGGCTTAAATTCACTCCAGGATACTTGAAACAGGACGGGCAATATCAGCACATATACTGCACACATGTGGGACTCCAGTCCAATGTGTATAAGGTACATGTGTAGGATATTATTAATAAACTCAATAATATGAAAAATGGAAAAGGATATTGATCTTTGGGATGTAAAAAGGCCTGTCTGGCAGAGCAAATCCCAGCAATGTGCTGTCCAAGAGAATTCTGCAATGCTGGGTGGCCAGGAGTAAGTCAATGACATCATCTTTGTGGCAGTCTCTGTTCGGCTTAAAGCTGGCCTAAAATGAGTGAATTGGTACTACTCATTTGGCAGGATTGTGATGGATAAGGAAAGCAAATGTTTCCCCATCAGAAAGGCAGAAATTTCAAGGTCCTAACCCTAATTTTCCCAAATATGTCTATGAAAATCTCTCATGCTCACAGGAGAAAAGGAAATTTTGAGATTCATCAGTATATTCATACAAATCATGGCATATATCCATTTCATTTAACAGACAAAAAGCGACTTACCATCTCCTCTGATCAACAGTAAGAAGTGCAGTTCCCTTATTCTCTGAGTAGTTGGCAATAACCACACCAACAAACAGTGTGAGACCAATCATGCAGCCGAGAAACACAAATATATGAATGTAGATTGTGGAGGCCTGTGGAAAACCAAACAGGTACATTAATTGAGAAATAGCTAGTACACATATCAGAATATTTATATCTTACATTTTATATGGAAAATGTTATAATGATAAACTATAAAATGAACAAGTAACCTGATGATGTTACTCTGCAGCCACAAACGATTCACTGCACAGAATGTGACTGCTGGTGGTACTAAAACCAACATATACTGATTAGTTTTGGTTTGATTTACACAATGGTGATCAAGGGAACTCTGTCTACGTGTTCATTTTAGCAAAGTAGTATAAGTTCATACAACTGCTGAGAATGAATATTACTCCTTTATAGAATCAAACTGCTTCCAAATTCAAAGAACAACAAAATGGAGAAGGTGATTTAGCCTGAAGTCTGTCTACATCCTAGTATTCTGAATATTTGAATACGTAGCCTCAATCAAGGGAATTTCAGAAAAATAAAATGTCCACTAATCATTCTTGACATCCATGTAAAACCACTGATATAGCTGAGAGGAAAGAGGTGCCTGCTTCCTTTCCTAGTAAACAGTCTTCTAATGAAAATGGGCATCAATTAATATATTACTTAAAAAATCATATCTAAAAGTACATTCCTCCATACTTCACTGATGAATAAGCTGCTATTATATTTTCATCCAAAGAGAAATACTTGAATTTACCACCACCACTGCTAGGCTAAAATTAGTAGGCAAGACACACCTATCACTCCTGCTTTCTCACCAAGCTGATTCCTCCTATTCTGACCTACTCAATGTAGGCTTCTATTACATAATGCACTGTGGAAGACCAAGAGGATATGAGGGAAAAAATATCATAAGATGTAGTAATAAACTCCTCTAAAAAATGACACACATTACAGAATGAGGAAATATACAAGAAAATGTGGATAAAAGGTTAATGCATAGGATATACAATGAGAAAAACTTAAACCTTTAAGAATAAGTGAAAATTCGAATAAAAAAATATTTCTGGAAAGATAACTTCCAGTGTTTGGATAATCCACTGATTACAGCATTCACCTCTTCACTCAGAATGATTCATTTGTTCATTACCCTGTTATAATAGTGGATTTCTTGCATCTTTTCTCACTCCTGTTCAGCTAAGTTCCTGTTAAGCCCTCTAAATGAATGCTTTTCTTTGCTTCAAAGAAATGTTTAATATCAACAACATCAAGCCCTCAGTGATCTTAAACAAGGTTATCATGTCCTCCTCGTCCTTTCATCTTGTAATATTATTAGGTCTAAGACTGCTCTACCCTTCCCTCAACTTCCTTATTTCAAGTACATTTTTTGTCATGTCAATTCACTTTCTTTATTCTGTTAATGTCTCCTCAAGAGAGCATACAAATGTCTAATTTGGTTTTATCATATATTTTTAATACCCTTCAGAACATCAAGCTTCAATATGAGAGTAATTCTGACTATGACTGAAAAATGGTTTACCTCTTTCACATCTCTTCTTGTGTGGTTTTCTGCTGACTTGAAGGGCAATAGAGTATCTAAGTCATTCCTATTGAAAGGTACCTGTAATCTATTCCTAAGAAGTGCTAATCTCTGTCTGGTTTAGTTTCACTGTATTCAATCTTTGTTTTCTATGTATTTTGGTTTACTTTCATCTTCATTTTCAACACATTTTGGTTCAATTTCATCTTCATTTTTCACATATTCTAGTAAATTTCATTAGTTATGCATCCAACCAATGTTCAAGTTTGTCTACTAGCTCTCTTTTTCAGTCATTGCAGTCAAAAATATGCAAAAATTCTTATAATCTTAGCAAGTCTGCACATGCAACTAAACTCCATAGTACAAACGGAACTATTCCCTTAAAAAGGCTGAATAACTAAGAAAAAGTGGACTTTGCTTGCTACCTCCCTTAAGTGATTCAAAAGTTTCCAGTAGTCCCTAGCCCACAAGACCCATGGCACTAAAAAAAGAGAAAAAATCCTTTACAGCACATAAAAAGGTCCCCTTTGTGCTCCTATTATGCATCTGCATTCTTAGATATAACTGTTTACCAGATGGCAATGAACTATGAGGTAGAATAGAGCCTATAAGGTGGCACAAATCTTTTATCTATATATACTCCTGTTTTTACAGCAGTGATTCAATGAACAAGAATCCTCTCATCTACCAATCATGCATATGTTTCTGTACTGTTTTTTGGTCCTATATATTCTGCCTCAATATTTTCATTCAAGTTCTAACCTACTATCAGTATTTTCCCCTATAATATTTACTAAAAGGGCACATTTATATCGATAACTAGACTACATTATCAAGTTACTCTTTATAAGTACATCTCTAATTCACTGACTGACCTAAACCCAATATGAAAATTTCATTTATGTTTGAACAATTCTACAGATCACTTAAAACTCAACTCTTTCAAATACACTTCTGTTTTTAATAACCATTCTTTTTTCATGTTAGCTAACACAGCACAGGAAACTGAAGCCCCAATCTATATCATCTCATTGACTCTCTCTCTCTCTTCAAACCTCTTTCACATACATTTGCCATTTTCCACATTAGTGAAGTAGCATCAAGGACAGATATATACATATATCCTAGCCTAAAGTAAGTGCCTATTTTATCGATCAACCCCTAGGGGAAGATGAACAGCTGGGTTGACTGGGGAACAATCGTCGCAACCAGGATTCAAACCTATGTACTTAACCCTGGGCAGCTTGTGAGTGTATCAATGTCAGGAATGCTAACCACAACACAATGGAGATTCATACCAGATACCTTAAATGGATTCCTATTCTACCTGAAGTTAACTACATCTTGACTACTAATTATGAAAAACCTTACCATTACATTAGGTAATACTTTCCTTCCTACAAAGAGGGCATTTCAAATGAGCAGTTTTAAAAGCAGATTCTGTTTCATAATTACAATGAACAAAGCTCCATAATTTCATCTGTCACTAAATTCTTCATTACCAGAAAAACTTGGTGGGGTGTCTCCTGATCACAGTAGCACTGTTCATCTTATCATATATATAACAAAGTCTATTCACTCTAATTGTCTTATTTCAGGCATTTCCTATTTCTTCTATCCTTAACACTTTTGCACACAAGTGGGTGAAACCTCACAATACCCCTAAGGTGAAAGACCTGTACAGCAAGCATTCAGCCAAGCTTCAATGTTTAGGAAAATTAATACTGTGAGACACTATTTTTGGTCTTACTGTCTTTTACTCAAATTTTTTTGCACAAGACTGCTCTATATCACACACACCATACAGTAAATCTTATACCAACATCATGCAGCAAGTTTGTTGAAATATGTAAGACCACTTGCGCATAAATGTTTGTGGTAATTTGTAACACTGTTTTGGTTTCATACATTTATCTACATGCTTTTATTCATATATGAGTGCTCTATATCATCATAAACACCAAATAGTGTATCTTATACCAAAATCACCAACATGAAGCAAGTTTGTTGATCATCACTAATTCATAAACATTCTTATTTTCACACTTTCTAATAATGCGGAATATTTTTTTTCACCTATTCTTTTAATCCTGCATTATCCATAAAAGGGTGAAGTGAACTGGAAATTATCAAACATGAGTATAGACCCAAAAATGGATTTTTCTGTGGATTCTAATGGATTTGGACCAATACTGCTACATCCAGCATGCACCAAGGTAAGTATTCTGAAAGATGCATGTTGCCTCTCACACGTGCGAGAGGGTTAATATATAAGCTTATTTCATATATCCTAGAGCAGCAAAAATAATCTTATTCCAAATTTTGGATCAATATAAGTGAAAAGTGAACAAGAACTCTGCATAATGGCATGTTCATCTCAGTTTTAATTCATGAACATAAAACCTTTCATGAATGTAAAATCTTAGCTTTCCTAGATAAAGAAAGACCACGATAAAACAACAGATGGATAACTTATGAAGTACAGCTGGAATCAGAAGAACAGATATATTAAAGAAGGAATATGTAAAAAAGGTATATGGTGTAAAGAAACCATTAGAAAGAAGTGTGAATGATATGTCCCCATAGAATAAATAGAATGTGACAGGTCATAAGAAACGATGCACGAAAGTAACAGTGATGATAAAAATGATATACTGCAAAAGAGATGAACAAATGCAGTAGATGTGTTATTATAGGCTAAAAAATCATTATGTTTATGAGGGTGGAATTGTGAATAAAGGTGTTATCTTCACATGTGGTGACCATAAAACCAGACTTTCTGCAAATACTTGAAAGATCAAAACACATTAAAAAGTTAGCTTAGAGCTTGTGAAAAGTTTCTGTGTCAAATCCATGTAGTTTTATAATGCTGTCAAAGCCATATGACTGACATCTGCAAGACTGGCAAACACACAACAAAAAAAGCTACAGTCACACTTAATGCATGCAAAATACATAACTCTATTGTGTTCTGATGAGTAGTATGAATAAGCTACATTGATCAAGAATGCTGCTGCAATCACTTGATACACCTATACTCCATGCTCATCCATGACATCACCCTGCTGTTTCCAAACGCAGCCATCTTCACTGCCAGTCACTTATGACTGTGAAGTCAGTAAAGTTACACTCTTTTCCAGTTAACAATAAATCTATCAATGAATGCTTACCTTCTCTCTGAGTTGGCTTATCATTCACCTGAATAATGATATTCTTTCTGTAATCATACCAACGATTTTAGTGGTGTATGGGAAACTTTTTCTTGCTAGAACACTACTGTCAAAACAGAAATGTCATATTGATGCTCAAACTGAGAATTTTGTACTTCTTTTCTAAATGATGACAACAGCCTACAATAAGAAGGTCCTTTCATTTGCAGATAACTTTACAATAGCATCAAAACACAATGACATCACTTAACACCTTTTTAGTGAACCAGTCAATGTTGTTGACCATGATGCATCAAGGGGTCACCTTAGGTTCGCATCCTGGTTGCATCAGTTAGTCCACAGTAAAGCCAGCTGTTGATACTTCCCTAGGGGTTGGTCAATATATTGGGTAGCTGGCTTAAGCTAGGTTATATCATAAATATTTTCATTATTATTAATATTACTATTATACTGGATCACCATTTCTTGCATTAGCAAGGTAGGGCCAGGAAACAAAGGAAGAAAGGCCACATCCACTCACATCCATATTAGAGCTGTCATGTGTAATGTACCAAAATAACGGCTCTCTATCTACATCCATGCCCCTCACACCATTCCATGGTTTACCCCAGATGTTTCACATGCCCTGTTTCAGTCCACTGATGGCACATCAACCCCAGTATACTACATTGTTCCAATTCACTCTATTCCATGCAGGTCTCTCACCTTCCAGCATGTTCAGGTCCCAAAAGCTCGAAATCTTTTTAACTCCATCCTTCCACCTCTAATTTGGTAACCCAGTTCTCCCTGTTCCCTCCACCTTTGATACATATATATTCTTCGTCAACCATTCCTCACTCATTCTCTCCATATATATACTGCAATTTCTAAAAGAGGAAACAGAAGGAGTAAAGCAGAGAGTGCTCATCCTCCTCAAAGGCTCACATTTGTGTGTCTGAATGTGTGTGGATGCAACTAAGATGAAAAGAAAGGAAAGATGGGTACTATGTTTGAAGTGAGAAATCTGGATGTTCTGGCTCTGAGTGATATGAAGCTCTGGGGTAAAGGAAAACAACAGTTTGGAAATGTTGTGGGAGTAAAGTCAGGGGATGGTGAGAGAAAGGAAAAAGCACTACTCCTGAAGCAGGTGTTGTGGGAGTGTATGATAGAGTGAAAGAAAGTATATTGTACACTGATATGGGTAAAACTGAAAGTGGATGGCAAGAGATGGGTGATTCTTGGTGCTTAAATACCTAGTCATGAGAAGAAAGATCATAAGAGGCAAGTGTTTTGGGAACAGCTGAGTAAGTGTGTCTGCAGTTTTGGTGCACGAGACTGGGTAATTAGCAGTGAGTGATTTGAATGTGAAGGTGAGTAATGTGGCAAATAAAGGTATAATTGGTGAGCATGGGGTATTCAGTGTTGTGAATGGAAATGGTGAAGAGCTTGTTGATTTGTGTGCTAAAAAACGACTGATGATTTGGAATACCTTGTTTAAAAAGAGAGGTATACAAAAGTATACCTATGTGAGTAGGAGAGATGGTCAAAGGGCATTATTTGATTGAGAGAGGATGATCAAAGGGCATTATTTGATTACATATCAAATGATAGGTGTGTAAAAGACATACTTTTGGATGTAAATGTGCTGAGAGGGGCAGCTACTTTGATGTCTGATCACTATCTCGTGGAGGCGAAGGTGAAGATTTGTAGAGGTTTTCAAAAAAGAGGAGACAATGTTTGGGAGATAAGAGTGGTAAGAGTAAGTGAGCTTAGAACAGAGACTTGTGGGCAGAAATACCACAAAAGAATGAGTGTAGAATGGCAAAGGGTGAGAGCAAATGAAGTGAGGGGAGTGGGTGAGGAATGGGATGTATTTAGGGAACCAGTGATCCCCTGTGCAAGAGATGCATGTGGCATGAGAAAGGTGGGAGTTGGGCAGATTAGAAAAGATAGTGAGAGGTGGGATGAAGAAGTTAAGTCGCTAGTGAAAGAGAAAAAGAAAGGTGTTTGGATGGTACAAGGAAGGAGTACAAATAACTGGGAAATGTATAAGAGAAAGCGGTGGGAGGTCAAGAGAAAGGTGCAGGGATTGAAAAAGAGGGCAAACGAGACTTGGGGTGAGAGAGCATCATTAAACCTTAGGGAGAATAAAATGATGTTTTGGAAGGAGGTAAATAATGTGCAGAAGACAAGAGAACAAATGGGAACATCGGCGAAGTGGGCATGACGGGAAGGGATAACAGGTAGCGATGGAGTGAGGATTTTGAAGGACTGTTGAATGTGTTTGATGATACAATGGCACATGTAGGGTGTCTTGGCCTGGGTGTTGTGTGAAGTGAGAGAGCCTGGGAGAGTGGTTCGGTGAAAAGAGAAGAGGTGGTGAAAACACTGTGGAAAATGAAATCAGGCAAGTTGGCAAAAGTGGATGGTATTGCAGTTGAATTTATTACAAAGGGGGGTGACTATGTTGTTGATTAGTTGATAAGGATATTCATTTTATATATGGATCATAGTGAAGTGCCTGAGGATTGGTGGAATGCATGTATAATGCCACAGTATAAAGTTAAAGAGGACATAGGAGAGTGTTCACACAACAGATGCATACATTTGTTGAGTATATCTTGAAAATTATATGGGAGGGTATTGATTCAGAGGGTGAAGGCATGTACAGAAAATCAGACTAGGGAGAAGTGTGGTTTTAAATGTGGTAGAGGATGTGTGAATCAGGAGTTTGCACGGAAGAATGTATGTGAGAAATACTTCCAAAAACAGATGGATTTGTAAGTGACATTTATGGATCTGGAGAAGGCTTATGATAGGGTTGACAGAGATCCTTTGTGGAAGGTATTAAGATAATATGGTGTGGGAGATAAGCTGCTAGATGCAGTGAGAAGTTTTTATCAAGGGAGTTGGGCATGTGTGTGAGTTGGAAGAGAGGAGAGTAATTGGTTCCCAGTAAAGGTCAGTCTGTGGCAGGGGTGTATGATGTCACCAAGGTTGTTTAATTTGTTTATGGATGGGGAAGTTAGGGAAGTAAATGCAGGAGTTTTAGAGAGAGGGGCAAGTATGACATCTGTTGGGGATGAGAGGGCCTGAGAAGTGAGTCAGCTGTTGTTCACCAATCATATGGCACTGATGGCTGATTAGTGTAAGAAACTGCAAAAGCTGGTTACTGAGTTAGGAAAAGTGTGTGAAAGTTGATAGCAAATGAGAATAAGAGCAAAAATGAGAATAAGAGCAAGGTTATTCAGTTAAGCAGGGTTAAGGGACAAAAGCGGAGAACAATACGTAGTGAAGTGATTTAGATATCCAGGAGTGGACTTGGCAGCGAACAGAACCATGAAAGCTGAAGCAAGTCATAGGGTGGGTGAGGGGTGAAGGTTCTGGGAGCAATGAAGAATGCGGGGAAAGAGAGAAAGTTATCTTGGATAGCAAAAATGGGTATGTTTGAAGGAATAGATAAGGTTATGCAAAGGAGTGAGGATGTGTTGGAAATGAAATGTCTGAGGACAATATGTGGTGAGAAATGGTTTGATCAAGTTGTAATCAAAGGGTAAGAGAGAGGTGTGGTAATAAAAAGTGTGGTTGAGAGAGCAAAAGAGAGTGTGTTGAAATGGTTTGGACAATTGGAGAGAATGAGAGAGGAAAGGTTCACAAAGAGGATATATGTGTCAGAGGTGGAGGGAACAAGAAGCAAGAGACCAAATTGGAGGTGGAAAGATGGAGTGAAAAAGATTTTGAGCGATTGAGACCTGAACATACAGGAGGGTGAAACGCTTGCATGGAACAGAGTGCTATGGAACAATGTGGTATACTGGGGTCATTGTGCCATCACTGGACTGAACCAAGGCATGTGAAGCATCCAGGGTAAACCACAGAAAATCTGTGGGGCCTGGTTGTGGATACAATCCCATCCTAATGTGCCTAACACTCAATTCTTTGCAACAACATTAGACCCCTCCCATCCAAAAAACTCTATAACTAACCACCTTCCCTAAGTAGAAATAAAAAATTTACCCCTTGCTCACACTTCAGAAACTAATACTCACAGATATCCCCACCTCTAAAAAAATAACCTGACAAAACATTCACACTGAAATGACTCAACAAGCATTAATAACTGCCTTCCTAACTCTTGAACACCATCCTACCAGTCATACACCCATATGCAGCCACAATCGCCTTACATATCCTAGTTACACTTTCTTGTCTATGTTCCGGATATCATCTATTCCTATAATCCTTCGGGCAAAGATTAATCATATCCCAAAACCCTTCATGCAACCAACTACTACAATGAAGACAATGACCACTCACTGCTCAACTGCCCCTCACTCACCAAACATAAACATTCATACATCATAACAATTTAGCACCTGTGGTCTTGCAGTAGGTAGTAGCTGCTAGGCAGCCAACGATGAGGGAGGTATATTACCGGTACTACCCGCCTGGGTATAGGGAGGGTTAGTGATGGCTGCATAGTGAGCCAGCACTTCAGAGGTTATCAAGTTGCACTCCTCTGACCCAGGTAGCTGTTTTTTCTTTCTGCCTCCCCTACACATGGACTACTGGCATTCTTTCCATGAACACAATCTCTCCTTGTCATACATAACACTTATCAACAGTGAACTCACACAGCTCATTCTTCGTAACTCTATATTTTCCTGCGTGAGTACTATGTGCTATCCCTGCCTTTTGGCAAAATAGTAAGTGCAGTAGATATCAGTAGCAGGAAGAAACATTTAGGCAGGAGCATTAGGTAGAAACATTAGGTAGAAGTAGTAGGTAGGAGCATTAGATAGAAATAATCAATAAAAGCATTAGGTACAGCCTCTCTGTAAAAACTGCATTAGAGTTGCTCTCTGCCAGTGGCCTGTTAAGGGTGAGGCACTAAAGGTTAAGAAGCAGCACTAAAGTTTTCTAGTCATGGAGACTCTACTGCTATGGCCATCCCCTTGAGGGAGTTCCAGTTTTTGGAACAGGCATCAGAGATATATATAGGTAGTCCTACTATGGCAGGTTTCCTGTGTGCTGCAGGGTCTCCAAAGAAGGAGGAAACTGGTTCCTAGAGGGGAAAGAAAGATAGGTACTACTTCCCGGTATGTATGAACTATATTCTCTTAGTGGTGTCATTTACAATGATTTCCTAAACACATATGCAAGGATATCAAGAAAACACAGAGTCCTTCATAAAACAGATAGGTTTGGATGATTTTGGCCAGACGTAAATTCTTTCATAACCATCATGGTGTAGTACAATGTTTCAAAATTTACCAATTGCAGCCAATGATGTTTAGTACAGTAAGGAGAAATTCATTTCTGATGTAGAGAGGTGCTGCAATTTTCATTTTGAGAACTGTGTATCATATACTTAGTATAAATACTCTATAGTTTTGCAGCATTTATACACAGAGAAATCTTAAATAAAAGTAAATTTGTAGTTGTCATTTTAAATAATTCACCAATGAATAGCATAACAGTCATCCTAGCAATTAATAAACCAATGAGCTAGACACATCAATATAGTTTAATTTTACATGAACAATACTCGCAATAACAGCCCCTCCAACAACTATTGGTGAATACTTTTATCCTCAATTGGCAACGTTCATTATACATTCTAATAATATTAAATACTATACCAATATTCATCTGCACTTGCAGTTTCCTAAGAAGATATCTAAACTATCAACATTCTAATAATAAAAAATATTATACCAAAATTCATGTGCACTTCCATTTTCCAAAGAAGATATTCTTACATAAAGATATTTAATGCAAAATAACAAAACTTTAAAATAATGGAGCAGGATGTATCTCATACTTTCTTATATGCTAGAGTTTTATTGTCTATCTATATCTCTGACACCTGTTCCCTTCAGGAACTCCCTGTATTGCTATATTCTGTATCAAGTATGCAAACTTTTACTAATTCCTTTACAAGTGTGCAGCAAGAGATGTCATACAATAGTGATTACCATACTCTGCTAGATAAGGATCTAGCAGACTACAGCTATCCTATGGTATGACTCTTTTACTGTAAATTTGGAAAGGGATTAGTAAAAGTTTACATACTTGATACAGAATATAGAGAAAATTATTCTATTTGCATGCTTAGCACATGCTTCCAGTTTCCTAGGGAAATATTTTAACATATGGATATTCTGTGCAAAATAATAAAACTTTCAAATAAGTGAACAGGATTTCACCTATACATTCCTATACACTAGAGTTTTACCATCTATCTATATCTCTGGTGCCTATTCTTACCGGGAACTCCCTCAAGGGGGTGGCCATGGCAACAGTCTCCATAACCAGTGCACCCCAGTTCTGCTTCTTTGCCTTTAGTGCCCTATACTTAACAAACTGCTGGCAGACGGCAACTCTAGCGCAGTGTTTACAGAGGCTCCTACCTAATGTTCCTACTGACTACTTCTACCTAATGCTCCTGCCTAATTTTCCTACCTACTATCTCTACCTAATGCTCATACCTAAATGTTCCTAACTACAGCTTCTATATATTACTCTTACTATTTTGCCACAAGGTAGGGCTAGTGCACATTGCTCACCACAGGAAAATCTTGAGTTATGAAGAATGAGCTGTGTGAGTCAAATGTTGTCACATGTTATGTAAGACAAGGAGAGATTGTATGTTTGTGGACAGAATGCCAGTAGTCCAACCGTGGGTGAGGTAGAAAGAAAAGACACCTTAGTCAGAGAAGTGCAACTTGACAACCACTGAAGTGCTGGCTCCCTTTGCAGCCATCACTAACCCTCACGATACCCAGGTGGATAGTTGGCTGTCTACCAACTACTATCTACTTACAGTTTAACTGTATTGTTAAATTCTGTATCTAGTGTGTAAACTTTGTCTAATCCCCTTATAAGTGAGAGTGAAAGAGAATGCATCATGGTGATTAATGCACTCTGCTTGACCCTCATTTACAGAAAACTGTTTTACTTACATGCTTAACACATGCTTAATATCCATACCTAATATCAATATTACTTAATAAGCAAAAAAAAAGTGGCTCATTTATTAGGTTGTACCATATACAAAGTGAAGTAAAATGGTACATCTATCTTGTATGTGAATGTGGTTCTGAACTTTTATTTGGTCACTAAATTAATATATTAACTGCAACAAAATCTTGACCTCATACTTCTTATGAACACAATGATGATTTAAAAGTAGTTTTTGATTGTAAGTTATACAAAAGTAATCAAAACTTGACTTTACTTTTCAATCGTAAGTTACAAGTAATAAAAGCTACAAAATATATTTATGAAGCATCAGTAGTAACATAGATAACTAACAACTGCAACTCCAGATATGATGTTTGGTATCCCTGAAATTCTATAACTGAATTAGCTAATAAAAAGTTGATTTCTCTAAAATTCTGAATAACTTTGATCTAAAACTTTAAAACCAGTAAAAAAAACAAAATTATTAAAATACACTGGCTAATGGTTCAGACTATATTTGTCCAACAGACTATACCTTCAAATCATCTCCTATCTTTGACAAATGGGCTATGTCATGCAATGATGCAGAAACACTATCTGTGTTCTTTGCTAACAACAAAGTAAGAAAAGATAGCACTACATTTCAACTCTACTCCAAAAGTTTACAGACAAACAATCATCATGCCAACAATAAACAAGAATGCTTCACAGGGACACGTTTACGTTGGGGTAACACCACACAGAATAAATGGAATACCATTCATATTTACATGAATGGATTTGGAGGCAACTTACAATGCCAAGCCGAATTTTTAATACGTCACGAATGTCTAGCCAGCCCTTGAATGAAAGGACCTCAAAAAGGGCCAGCATAGCATTCCCAATGTTGTCAAAGTTGAAGCGTCTTGGATTGGCCCTGTGTTTTGGGTATAATATAATTAGCTATGGAGTTTTACAGGAAAGAATCCTAGTCCAAACAGGAAGAGGGCAAAAATGCTAATCTATGTAGAAGGAATATTCTAAGTACAATTTGCTATTAGCATTACACTCAAAGAAAATCTCACAACTTGTACATTACATTTTTACCAATACAGTGTTAAATCATAATAAACTTCAATACACCCTTCTCCTATATAACAAAAGCTTATCCCTGGAATTTTACAATAACATAACTGATAAATTAGGAACCAGTTCATTTACAGGAAGGATAAACCTCACTATAGCAAAAATCTGAATATCAAATGCATAAACTGTCATCTCTATCTAAAAAGATAATAAAATCTAAAAATAGAATATAAATCTTCATGTTTTGTTTGATTATTCATGTAAGAGAACAAAAAAAATCCTTTAGCCCCTATAAAATACAGTATACATTGTACAAGTCTAAAAAGAGAGGATGGGGGACATGGAAGGCACCAGTGCATCTGAAAGTAGCATCAATGAGCATGGGATGCAAAAAGAGAAGTGCCACTGTGACCAGGAGCAGAGATAATGTATGCAGGTGAAAGGAGAAGGTTACAGTGTGGTGGGAAGGATAGAATGCTACACTGTGGCAGGAACATTAATAATGTGTGAGGGGAAAAGGGAAGGAGGCACCATTGAGACTGGGAGCAGTAGCAATGTTTGTAAGGAGGAGGGAAAAAGGCACCAGTATAGCTGGAAGTGGTAGTGATGTATGTAAGAATCTAAAAGAGATGATACAGAGGGCTGGTACCAAGAGATGTGTATAAGGAAAGTGTGCTTAACAATGATAAATTCTATGATATTTTCATCTACAACCGAAATAACAAGACACAATTTTCTGAGCACTGTTCCACTCAATAGGGTGGCCAAAGTCTTGCATGCACAAGAATAAAGCCCTGGATTTTTGTCCACAGCATTATCATTAAAAAGCTTATGCTGGACAAGAATCCAGTGCTCTATTCTTGCACATGCAAGGTTTCAGCCACCCAATTAACTGAAACAACATTCAGACAATTGCATCGTGTCATTCAGTCATAAACAGGATATTATTGAATCTAGCATTATCAAACACAGCTTCAACAAAAATTTCAACATCTGTCTATGCATGTACAAATTAGATCCTTTCATAATCAAAAGAATTGTAAATATCAACAAGTTTGTGAGGTAATCCATGACCCAACCCATGCCTGTGGTCACGTGACACATGGCTCTGGTCATCCGACCCTGACCCCTGTCTCTGATGATGACATTTCTTACTTGATCCTCTCCACCCTCATTTGAAAAGATCATGCACCTTACATGCCACAAACACACATGCACACACACATATACAAATATATTTCTTTCTTTAATACCTGATCGCAATTTCACGCGTTAACAAGGTAGCCCCAGGAAACACATAAAGAAAGACACATCTCACGTACACATATGCCATATACATATATGCACATTTTTTTTTTTTTCATACATATTCGCCTTTTCCCGCGTTAGCGAGGTAGCGTTAAGAACAGAGGACTAAGCTTTA
>JAYMFT010042657.1:0-30146 GCA_038088735.1 Panulirus argus | reverse complement strand
CCCTCCTCTTTTAGTCGCCTTTTACGACACGCAGGGAATACGTGGGAAGTATTCTTTCTCCCCTATCCCCAGGGATACTTTGAATGTATATATAAATAAAATCAGTGTGGTGGTGTCCGGAGGAGTTTGAATTTGATGTTCATAAGATACAGGAAAAGGTGCATCCTTTCTTTATACCTCAATTCTTTTCTGTTTCAGTGAGGTGGTGCCCGGAACAAATTAAAAAATGGCCTTGTTAGCACACATCCACTCTTTCATTGTTATGTATTATGTACTAAAACTAGTGCTTGTCATCCATAGCCAAGCTCAAAGACTATTCCATGGTTTAACTTGATTACTTTATAAGCCTCTATACCAAAGAGGTACAGCGGTGAAATAGATTAACTTCATGGAATTATACACTTTTACCCTTGCCAGAACACAGTATTTAGACTGATACTCCTAGTTCTGGGAAATCTTTACCCACAAAAAATAATTGCAGCCTCAAGTGTAAGTGGTTTGCCTGGTGTGACAAGATATGCTGATTCATTTAGCTGGATAGTATGTAAGAGGATTAAATGATAAATATAACTGGATGGAAGCACCTGGTTTCCCTTACCATATTTTTGTAACACCATCCTCAGAGCATGCTATTAACCTTATTATACACTTTCTCCAGATATGTTAATGTCACTTACAAGGTCATTTGTTTATATCTTGCACTCTTTCTTCAAAGCAAACATCTGATCCCCACATCCTCTACCATCCCAAAGCTACATTATTCTTCCTTGGTCTGAAGCTATATGCATGCCATCACTCTCTGAATCACCACCGCCCATTCAAATTACCAGGTACACTCAACATACCTATACCTCTGTAAGTTGAACATTCACTTTTGTCCTCTTGTCTTTGTGATATGGCGCTTTATTGGCATTCCTCATTATCAGACACCTCACCATGCACCATACATACTTTGAAAATCATTGATAATGAATTAACAACACAGTCACTCCCTTTCTTAAGAAATTCAACTGAAATCCCATCCACTTTAGCTGCTTTGTTGCACTTCTTTGTTTGAAAGGCTTTCACTATCTCTTTTCACCAAGACACTTGTCATAGCTCTCTTACTTCGCATACCTCCACGTCCTAAACCTCCCACATCTGCATGCTTATCATCAAACACATGCAGCACTCTTTCAGAATGTTCTCTCCATCTCCTCTTCATCTTATTTCTGCCTATTACCACTTCTTCATTAACCCCCTTCATCAATGCTCCTATTTGTTCTCTTGCTTTTCTCATGTTGTTAACCTTTGTTCAAAACATTTTCTATTCTTCCTGAAGTTTGTTGATACTTGTTTACCCCAGCTCGCATTTTTCCTCTTTTTCAGCCTCTTCACCTTTTTCTTGACCTCCTGCTGCTTATTCATATACAACTCCCAATCATTTGCACTCCTTTCCTTCAAATAAGTGTACATACATCTCTTTTCTCTTTCACTGGCAACTTAACTTCCTTAAGACTTCCACAAGGTATCTCTATCAACCTTATCATATGCTTTCTCAAGATCCATAAATGCATCTTACAAATCCAACCATTTCTCTAAGTATTTCTCACTTATGTAGTAGTTGGTAGACAGCTAACGACCAGGGGAGTGTAATACCAGTTCTACCTGCCTGGATATTAGGAGGGTAGGTGTCAATTGCATAGTCAGCCAGCACTTCAGTGGTTGTCTAGTTGCACTCCTCTGACCCAGTTAGCTGGTTTTTTTTTTCTTTCTTTCTTTCTTTCTACCTCACCTACATGTGGACTGCTGGTATTCTGTCCACAAACATACAATCTCCTTGTCACACATGACACTTGAAAACACTTAACTCACACAGCTCATTCTTCATAACTCTAGATTTTCCTGTGGTGAGCACAATGTGCTAGCCCTGCCTTTTGGCAAAATGGTTACAGCAATATATAGAAGTAGTAGGTAGGAACATATAGGTAGAAGAATTAGGTAGAAACAATAGGTACAAGTAGTAGGTAGGAACATTAGGCAGGAACATTAGATAGTAGTAGTAAATAGGAACATTAGTTGCCTTTGCAAACACTGCACTAGACTTGCCCTCTGCCGGTAGCCTGTTAAGGGTGAGGCACTAAAGGCTAAGTAGCAGCCGTACATTTCACTGAGGAAGTTCCAGAAGGGAACAGGTGTCAGAGATATAGATAGATAGATAGGAGGTAGTGTCAGGAACAGATGAAAAAATGTCACATCCGCTTTCATCCATTCTTTAGCTGTCATGTGTAATGCACCAAAACCACAGCTTCCTATCCACAACCAGGCCCCACAGACCTTTCCATGGTTTAACCTGGATGCCTCACGTTCTCTGGTTGTCCCTTTACAGCACATTGACCCCAGTATACCACATCGCTCCAGTTCACTTTGTCCTGTGCACGCCTTTCACCCTTCAGCATGATGAGGCCCCGATCACTCAAATTCTTTTTCACTCCATCCTTCCATCCCAGTTTGGTCTTGTTCTTGTTCCTTCCACTTCTGACACATATATCTTCTTTCTCAAATTCTCCTCACTCATTCTATCCTTATGTCTAAACCATTTCAGTTTTTTCATACTTGATTGCCTTTTTCCATGTTAGCAAGGTAGCACCAGGAACAAACAAAGGCCACACCTGTTCGCTTCCACTCTCTGGCTGTCATGTGTAATGCATCGAAACCACAGCTCCTATCCACAACCAGGCTCCACAGACCTTTCCATGGTTTACCCCAGACATTCTTTGGTTCAGTTCATTTATAGCATATCAACCCTTGCATATCACATCATTCCAGTTCATTCTATCCTGTGCATGCCTTTCACCCTCCTTTATGTTCAGGCCCTGATCACTCAGAATCTTTTTCAATCCACATCCAATTTGGTCTCCCCCTTCTTGTTTCCTCCACTTCTGACTCATATATCCTTTCTGTCAACTCCTCACTTATTCTCTCCATATGTCCAAACCATTTCAGCACACCTCTTCAGCTGTCTTCACCACACTCTTTATAACCACACCTCTCCCTTAAATTACAGTTCAGTGCTGTATATGTATTTCATGTTCACTATTTCTTGTATTAACAAGGTAACGCCAGGAACAAATCCAGTCTATATTTAATGCACCAACAGTATATATAAGTAAATCTTTGAAGATGTTTAGTGCTGATAATGTTTTGAAGAGATACTGAATCGGATACACTGCTCTGTAATTGGAAATTATGTATACGTTGTTGTTCAGTGAGTTTCTTATCAGGCTTCTTCATTCAGTTTCATTCCCCTCTTTGTTCTAAGGACCTAGCCATGCAAGGCCATCTTAATACTGGGGCTGTTGAAAGTCAGGATTACTATGTGTTAAGCCACTGCTTCATAAAATCCATGGGATGGATCATTTGAGCCCTTCAGTTAACATTGTCTTCATTATATATCCTGTGTAAATGTACACCAATCATAATTTGTTGTTTTGTTGTTAGTTATGGACATTACAAATTTGATATGAAAATAGATTAGCTTGAAATATACTTCGTATAATTTTTTTTTTCCCCATAGAGTCATCTGTTCTCAGTATGTTGACAAAGTTCTCATTCTTTTGTGTAATTATATTTTTATTCTTCCAGGTGGTTGCCAGGCTCCAAGCAGTTTCAGTTGCCCAAGAATCCTCATGATCCATATCCTCAACTTTACCTAGTATTTGATCATGGTGATCTCTTACAGTCTTTAGCTGTTTTGCTTGGAGCTCTGGGTGCTGTACAGAGTGGGGCATTAATAGGAGGTATCAAAAGTTTACTGGACTGCATGTTGTTGAATGGCCATGCTCTGAAGTATATGGCTGCCCATCCTGAGGCAACCACCACTATTACTAGGAGCTTACTTCAGGTAGTTTTATCATTTCTGATCTTATTCATGGAGTTATAATATGAATCTACAAATGATAAGAGGAGGGAAGAAGGAGGTAGAGGAGACTAAAAAGTAAATGTGAGGAAGAGGTGATAGAAGCTTTGGGTATTGGGGCCTGAATAATTAGTAGGGTTTGGCATATATAGGGTAGAATGAAGTGGATGACATGTTTTCAGTGGACTGAAACAAAGCACATGAAGTAGTCATATTAAAACATAGTATAAGTTTGGCTTAGTTATGGGTGGTAGGCTCTGGTATTAGTACATTATATATGACATCCAGAGAGTGGATGTATGCAAATTGTTTGCTCCTGATGCTGCTTCTTTAAGGCAGGAAAAGCAGTTGGGAATTAAATATCAATGTATGAATCTACTGTTAGAAAGAGTAGTGGTGATGGTAGGAAGGGGAAGTTAAGTTATTGGTGAAAGAGGAAAGAAGTGCATGAGCATTGCCAGCAGAGAAGTTGTACAAGGTGCAGGGGCTAAAAAAAAATGAAACTTTGGGTGAGAGAATATTGGTAAACTTAAGGGAAGATAAGAAAATGTATTTGAAAAATGGAAACAGTGTGAGGAGAACAAGAGAACAAGTTGGAACATCACTGAAGGGAGCTCATGGAGAAGTGGTAACAGGTAACAGATGAATTTCTCAAGGTAGGGGGTGACACTGCTAATGATTGATTAGTTGTGATTTTCAGTGTATGTATGCCTCAAGGTGAGGTGGCAGAGGGTTGGCTAAATGTTTGTTGTCAGGTATGCAACTCTGTTTTTACTTGTACTCTTAGATCCGCTTTGCCTGGAACTGCTGCACATGCATTTTTCCAGGAATGTATCCATGGTATAGAGTAGGGTAAAGATGTAGTTCTATCTTCTTAAGGTGTTGAAGAATTATGGTAATCAACTTTGATTGATGCGAATAGTGTAATACATAGAAACAGAACAGTTAATTTTTCTTATTAGATTTGAATAAAATTTCACTGATTTAGTTGATTCAAATAATAAATTTGTCATTTTAGTTGAATTCATAAATTAGGATGCTAACAGAATGTACATATTTCCAGTTAGGAGAAGATGGACGTGAAGAAGGGAATGATGACTCTTCTCTTCATCAGCTAGGCATGCAGATGGTACACAGCTTTCATGCCCTCCACCAGTTAGATGCCTTAGCGCTTTTGGCTGCATCTCATAACACTGATTATTCTCAGGCAGTGGTTCACTTCAACACGCTGACATCTCTTCTTCTTTCACCTGCTGGTCGTCAGGCAATTACTTCAGTGCTAAGTGTTGGGAAGAACATAGAAATACTCTTTCCATATCTTAAACTTGGAGCAGGTGATGATCAAGATAATGCACCCACTAGATTGTCTTGTTATGGATATGCTGTAGATCTTATAGTACTGACTGTAAAATTCTCAGAAAATGTTGAAATATTAGAGCAGTATGGTGGAAAATTAATTGAGTTGATAGAATATGAAGAAACTAGGGAAGGACCAAAATTGGATGAACATGCTAAACTTTGTGAGATTATTCCTTGGATATCTATTGCAAGATCTGCTGAAAACTTTACCTACGATAATTTAGCCAATCTTTCCAACAACTTGAAGGACCAGTTGGAGAAAATAGATAAATTTTCTGGTGAACTGGTGACACACTTGCGTATTATACAGCATTTAACAGTTCCTAAATACCCAGTGTCAGACCTTGCACCTGAGGATCATAATGGTGAACTAATAGAAGAATTAAAGTATAAATATGCAACAGTTCAGCTTTTTTCAGCTGATTGTCACACACACCTCATAAACCTTCTGACCAAACTTTGTGTTATGTATTCTCAGCCATCGGTGCATGCATCAAACTTTACATGTTCAGAAGGTGCAATACTTCTAGCAGTAATTCAGCCAACACTGACCATACTCAAGAACATTCTTATTTATGTAATTCAAGCAAGAAACACCAACTTCAAAGACCTTACTGCTATTGTTCCCCTTGTGCAAACATACCTTTTGTTACAGTCATTCCCAGTTGGATCCCAACATTACATTCAAGCTCAGTATTTACAGCAGGAGGTTATCAACATCTTGTTGGTGTACACACAACCAGTCTACTCTAAGGCAGAAGGAGAAGAGGTCTTAGCCAAGAGTTTGTGGACAAAGATGATGGCTGAGGTAACTATGTTATTCATATAATTCTCAGGTTTCTTTATATGGATTGTAATAGATTAGTTGGCTACAGTTGCATTTAAAAGATGTATTATGAGGGAAAAATATGTCTCTCTTACCATTTGTGTGTCAGTTTAATGACACCTTATCTCCTATCCCCTATAACAAATTTAAACTTCATGCCTCCCACAAACTTTACTGTTTCTTATGTCTGTGTTATTGCTGCTCTGCTTCTTTATCACAAACACATTTTGAAAACCTCTTCCTTCATAATGTTTGCCATTTCTTGTTTTACCAAGGTAGTGCCAGGAACAGACAAAGAAGTGACCTCATTCACTCACATCCATTATTTAGCAGTCATTTATAAAGCAACCAAACCAAGAGCCCCCAGTCTACAAGCTGGTCCTACAGACCTTTCTGTGGTTACCCCTAGGTTCAGCTTATTGACAGCATGTCATCTTTCCTAGTAAACCAATCATTCTAATTCTCTCAATCCCTTGCACGCCTCTCACCCTCCTACATTATCAGGCCCCAAGCCTTCAAAGTATCTTTCACTCCATCATTCCTCCTCCATCCTTTCCAGCTCACTCATACATGCTCCTCTTAGTACCACACTTTTCTCTTACTCTGTCACTTACTTGATCAACCCTCCTTACACTACAAATAGTTTTCAAACATTTCATTTCTGATACGTTCACCCTATCCATTACTTTTTTCTCTAAGGCCCACACTTTGCATTCATACAGCAATGACAGAATTACTGTAACATCAGACATACCTATTTTTGGTTATACAATGGCCTCACTTTCCACACATTCCTTAGTGAATCCTTGACCCTTGACACACCCCCTCACCCATCCTATGACTCACCTGAGCTCCCATGGTCCATTTTCTGCCATATCCACTTAGAAGTATCAAGAGCATTCCATTTCCTCTAGGTTCTCTCCATTCGTACTCACACTTCAAGTAACCTCTTCTTTTCTGTGCTAAACCTAATAAACTTGCTTTTATTCACATTTACTCTCACCTGTTTCCTTTCATACTCTCTCTCAAACTCATACATTAGCTTCTGCAGTTTCTTACTCAAACCTGCTTCAGCACCATATCATCAGCAAACAACAGTCCCCCAGCCCCATCAGACTGCATACCCGCTTCTTGCTCCAAGACCCTTGCTTTCATCTCCCTCACCACCCCATTCATAAAGGAATTAAACTGCCATGGTGACATCACACACCCACTTTGATCTTGGACCTCACCCTCTCTATGTACTCACACACATACCCCACCCTTTTGATTAAAACTCTTCAAATAGCTTTCCTCCCATACCATATATTCATAGCACCTTCCACAGAGCATCTCTATCATCCTTATCATAAGTTTTCTCTAGATTCATAAATGCCATAGGCAAATCTGTCTGTTTCTTTAAGTATATCTCACACATTCTTCAGAGCAAACACCTGATCCACTCATTCTCTACCATGTCTGAAACTGCATTGTTTTTCTCAAGTCTAAAGCTTTTTGCATGCCACCATCCTTTCAGTCACCACTCATCCATACAACTTACCAAGTACATTCAGCAAAATCATACCTTTGTAATTTGAACACTGACTTTTGTCCCACAGCTTTTATTCAGTGGCACCATACAGGCATTTTGCCAATCCTGTGGCACCTCAGCATGATCCGTACACAAACTGAAAATCCTAACTAATCAACCACCAACAGTGTCACTTACTTTCATAAGAAATTCACCTGCAATCCCATCCACTCCAGCTGTTTTCACCATGCCATGTACCATAACTCTCCCACTTCACATACCTCCCTAACCCAAACACCTTTCATCTGCCACCATGTCATCAAACACATTCAGCAGTTTTCAAAGACTCACTCTATCTCCTCTTCATCTCATCTCTACCTGATATCACTTTCCTGTGTGTCCCCTTCACTGATATTCCCTTATGTTTTCTTGCTTTTCTCACACTATTTATCACCACCTTTTTCTGCTTGAAGTTTGTTGATACTCTCTCCCCCCAGCTCTCATTTCCCAACTTTTTCAGTTCCTGCTCCTTCCTCTTGACCTCCTGCCTTTTTTTTATTTGTACATCTCGCACTCACTCACTTTCTTTACCATTTTAACTTCATTATCCTTCTCTTTCTCACCTCCCCACCTTCTACCTACCATGTACTTTTCTCACACATTTTAGTACTGCTTCCTTAAATGCCTCTCATTCCTTACCTTCTCCCTTAGCTTCACATACACCTTTTGCCATTCTGCATTTGATCTCTCTTGGTATCTCTTCACACAAGCCTCTTTTCATAGCTCACTCTCTTTCACCACCCTTTTTTCACCCACATCATTTCCTCTTTTCTGAAAGCCCTACAAATCTTCACCATTGCCTTCATTAGTTAATGAACAGACATCCCACCAGGTGCCCCCCTCAGCACATTCACATCCAAGTGTCTCTCTTTTGCAGCTTACCAGTTACTACTTAATCCAGTAAAATCGACTTGCCATCTTTCCTACTTCATATATACTCATATTTATCCCTCTTTTTAAACCAGTTATATCCAATCACCATTTTTTTAACACATATCTCCACAAACAGTTCACGTAATAACCCATGCCCCTCAGTTAAACCCTCAACTGCTACATTACTCTCTTTTGCATTTGGATTATGTATTGCTAATGTCCAATCTCTTACATCAACACTACTAACACCCTTACTCAGTTGCTCCCAAAAACTTGACTTTCTTCATCACCTTTCTCGTGGCCATGCTCATGAGCACTAATTATCACTTACTTCTCATGACCCACTTTCATTTTTACCCACATCAGTCTGGGGCTCACTTCCTTACACTCTTTCACACATTCCCACAACACCTTTGGCAGAAGTGCTATAACTTCCTTAGCTCATACCTTCACACTAACTACTAACCCACACTAACCCTTAGACTGTACCAAACCATTCTTACCCCTTATCCTTGAGTTTTCTTTCATGTAGAGCTAGAACATCCAGGTTCCTTTCCTCAAGCAAACTACCTATCCCTTTCTTCTCATTATGGTTACATCCAAACTCCTTGAGCCTCTAAGGAGGATGAGCACTCCTTACTTGGCTTCTCCTTTTGTAAGGTAATTTAGACATTGAAATACAAAAGGGGAAGGGTTTCCAGCTCCCTGCTCTCACCCACTTTTAGTTGCCTATTATAACACAGAGGGTATATGTGGGAAGTATTTTTTTCTCTTCTATCCATTGGCAAATTTTTTTTCAGTTATCATATTGTTTCCTTCTTTTTTGTACCATTCCTCTTTTTATTGGATGTAGCCATCTTCCAGTGCTGATATCATCACCAGTCTGTGTCTCTTAACTTCTGTCTTTAAATTTTTTTTTCATGCTTGTCCTCCATTTCCAGCATCAGTAAGATAGTGACAGGAACTGACAAAGAAAAGTGCTCTTTTGCTCACATCCATTCTCTAGCTGTCACATGCAATGCACCAAAATTAAAGCCCCTTGTCCCCATCCAGGCCACATTGACCATTCTGTGGTATCCCCCAGCTGCTTCATGTGCACTGGTTCATTTCATTGACAGCATGTCACCCTCTTTATACCACATTGCTCCAGTTCACTCTCCTACATGTTCAGCCCCCAAGTTTTCAGAATCTTATTCACTCCATCCTTCCACCTCCAATTTGGTTTCCTCTTTATTTTGACCCCTCCACTTCTAACATGTATATGTATATTCATTGTGTCAATCTCTCCTCATTCATTTTCTCCTTATGTCCAAGTCATTACGGCACACCTTCTTCAGCTCTCTCAACCATACCCTCCTTATTACCACACCTCTCTTTTATCTTACCATGACATACTCGATCAACCCTCCTCTCATCACATATTGTCCTCATTTCATTTCCAGCACAGCCATCCTCTTTCATACATTATCATCTATAGCCCATACTGTGCATCCATACAGCACCATCTGGATCAAAAGAGAAATTATGTATAAGAGAAAGAAGTGGTGGTAAGAGGAGTGTTCATGAGAGCTGAAAAGGGTGTGCTGAAATAATTTGGACATATAGAAAGTGTGGTTAAGAGGGTATACATGTTAGAAGTTGAGGGAACAAGGAAAATGGGAAAATAGCGAGTGTGGTGTAGAGGGTGTACATGTTGGAAGTGGAGGGAACAAGGAAAATGGGAAAACCAAGGAGGAGGTGGAAGTATGGAGTGAAAGATGCTTTCAAGGTTCAGTGTCTGATCGTACAGAACAGTGCGTGACTTGTAAGCGATAGAATGAATTGGAGTGATGGTGTATACAGATAAAGTGCTGTCAGTGGGCTGAATCAGGGCTGATGAAAAGGTTAGGGGAAACCTTAGAGAGGTATGTGGGGGCTAGTTATGTATATGGGGTTCTGGTTTTGGTGCATTATACATGACAGCTAAAGAGTGCATGAGGCCATTTCTTAGTCTGTTTCAGGTGCTACCTTGATAACAGGATATGGCATACTTGTATAAAAAAGACTTTTATTTCATTGCCACTATTCTCTGTTTTTTTTCTGAAAACTTCACAAAGTATATATCAACTTTGACCATAAGTTAGTTTAGTTGCAAAAATTTTTTTTGTACCATTGTATTGTTTACCTGTTTATAATGGTTATTTACTATTGAAGAATACTTTTTTCACAGGTCTTCAAGTATCTTTTGACTGGGCCTCATACTTTTACTGGAGTAATCAGCTTGATTATAGAATTATTACCACTTCCCCTACCTGTTCAGACCCGCATGCCACTGTCCAATGAGGAGTCTTCCCGAATTATTAATCTTCGCAAGCTTTGGAGTGCTCACCTCTATTGTCTGTCATCTAACATCCATGAAATTATCATGCGTTTAGGTCTGACAAGCTTTCCACCTTTGATGCATCTTTTACGCCGGATGTGTATTGCTCTATCAGACCTTTCAGCTCCCATGGCTCTACTAGTAGCCCGTGCAACTTTGGATCTTATTCTCCAGGCTCATCGAATAGATAAACATGCATCTGGTGAAGACTTTGGACCGTGTTCCCTACAAACGGGCCGTGTTCTAAACACTCTGGCTCTTTTAGTGTCACATGCACCTACCAAGGCAGCTGTGCTTCACTTGCTGCGTGGAGGCTCACCTACATTGGCTACCAATGTGACTAAAGGGGAAGATAAATATACTGGTTTAGTGGCACTTTGGTGCCGTATCCTTAATGTTGCTGCTAGTGGGTCTCATGCTCATATGCAAGCTCAGGATTGCTTAATCACAATTATTCAGTATCTTTGTGATCATGAAAATGCAATGCATGTAACTCAGGATTCAGGTATGCAAGAAGGTGACCTGCAAAGCAGTATGCCAACAGTGTTAACACTGAGTGGTGTACCAAACAAGGACACACTGATACCCATTTTGGATGCATTGATAGACCACCTTCGTAACCTTCACAGCTCACATCAGTCTATCCAGCAAGTTCTCAGAGCACTCATGCATGTCATGGAACATGATTATGGATTCTATCACATTAAAAGGTATGAACTGATTTTATGACTTCTTTTGTACTTACGCTATCTGTTTTATGTACACCTTTACATTTAGTGCAAACAGCACATGCAGAATATCTGCAACTGGAATAGGATGTGGAATGCAGAAGACTAAAACATTCTCTTTGTTGGATAGGCAATCCCTTCAATATTAAGTGCCAATTGATTGCACAAAATCAGATTTTGAATAACCAGTAAGTTTGCTCAAAAAATAGACATGAAACATTTTAGATCAGTTCATTGCCTATCCCACTGCTGTTACTTAAATTCTGTTAATATGAGATGATATTGCCCTTAACCCCATTAGTAACCCCAAGATTTTCTCTTCTAAATGGTGGCATTTACTGTAGCTATATCTTATATTAGAAAATTTAGCAGTCTCCTTATATCTTCTTTTATAATGTATATGGAATAAGTCCTTACATTGCATCTCACGGACATAAAAAGTCTTTCATGAAATGCATTTTGCAGTTAGAGCACTTGACATAGGGAGCTAGTTGCTGTTTGCTGATATAAACCTAGGTAAAATTGCATTCATCTCCTAATTTTCTTGAAGAGTAGTTAGTGGTAATTACTCTGATGATTGTTTAATGTACCTCACAAGGTTTGTCACTTTAAAGGAGAATCATGGGAATTAGAATCTCATGGAATAGGTCATCATTTCGTCAAACACATTTGACAGTCCTTCACAAGACTTACTCTATCTCCTCCTCACCACATCACTATCTGTACTGCTTCCCCAATTTCCCCCTTCATGGATGTTATCATTCGCTCTCTTGTTTTTTCACACTATCAACTCTTTCTAAAACATCTTGTTCTCCCTGAAACTTACTGATACTTGCGTAACCCAACTTTCATTTGCCGTATTTTTCAACCTCTGCACTTTCCTCTTGACTTCTTGCCACTTTCTCTTATACTGCTCCTAATCATTTGTACTTCTTTGTAAGTATCACCCATACACCTTTTGTCTCTCACTAGCAACTTTACTTCATCATACCAGCATTCACAGCATTCACTGCCGTATATCACCTGCATATCTGCCACCCTCTGCATGCTACACGCCTCTCCTGCACATGCCAGTATTGCTTCCTTAAATACCTGCCATTCCTCATGCACTCCCTAAACTTCATTTACTTTCACCTTGTATCATTTTAATCTGATTACTGGAGGGCATCTTAGTACAGATGCCTCTTAGTGAGGAATGTGTAGGAAGTTACACTAAACAGATTGACCATAAGTGAGAACAAGGAAGCTATGATAAGGAAAATGCTAAATTTTGTAACTTCATTTATGCAGTAGTATTTCTTCCAAAGATGGCTGGAACCTCTCCCTTCCAAACAAGGAGTTTGTATTTATTAGATGTAACATCATAATGGAATGATATTTAAAACTATGAATATTCCCCTTTTTTCTTTCAGTGTGATGGAAAAAAAGAAGGCCTGTCTCATTAGTCTTTTCAAGAGGCTAAGTTCATCATTTAGAAAAGAATCACAGGAGCATATAACAACACTTCAGGGGGCTTTAGAATTCTGTCAGCTTCTTATAATGGTTGATGACTCTTCAGTGTCACGGACACTGACCGTTTCTCCCTCTGAGTTAGCTAATTATCTTGGTTGGAAACCAGGGGGCTATGAGATGCAATTTTCTAAATATACTCAGGACAAGAAGGATGCTGTTAAGAAAGAGGAAAAAGAAAAAGAAAAGGAAAAGCCCATTAAAGAAGAGTCTTTGGAGGAGCACTGTGGTGAGAAGGAAGAGGAACCATCTGAAAAAGAGAGTGAGGTTGAGGTAAAACAGGAGGAGGCTGAGACTGTTGAAGAGAAGAAGGAAGAATCAAAAAGAGAAGAAATGAAAAAAGAAGAACCAAGAAAGGAAGAGGAGGCTCAAGAACGTATTCATCCCCTTAAATTGCTTGAAAAGCAGGTGGTGGTACGTATTCTGGTGATTGTTTGTTGTACATCACAAGATCTGTCACATTAAAGGAGGATCATGGTTATTAGAATCTCATTAGTTAAGTTACAAGGAGCCCCGTAGTTGTATGCCCACTTGTCCGCATGAGTTCGTCTGTTCTCAGTTGGGTTGCTGCAGTTGAAATGAAATGCCTATTGATGATATGTAGAGTGAGGCAGGTTGATCATGCAAGGATTGACATTGTAAGTGAGAGATATGGTAGTAAGTATGTTTTGATTGTGAGAACTGTTTTAGGTGTGTTGATCTATTACTGATGCTACTTCGCCCTTGCCGGAAATAGCGAACAAGCATCATAATTGCACATTTACATATCATTTACACAAACAGAACTTTTTTCATATTTCAAGATGAGAAAATCTTATTTGTATCAAAAATGTATAGACATACTCTAGAAATTAATTGCGATAGTGGATTTGTATATCTGGCAACTTACCAAGATGATGTATGTGCAGTCCTTTTAAAGAGTTGAGGGTGACTTAGATGAATGATATTTCTCCAGCTGTGGCTAGCAGTATCACCTGACTCCCATATAGGATTTTTCCAGAGGTGAGCAGTTCATACAATGGCTGGGAAGATTAATGCATTAGTTGATGTGCACTGCCGTCATCTGTGCTTCCACCCACTAATATACACAGTAATTAATGGTTAAACTCGAGTTTCATTTGGTATATATTTTGTAAGGATTATTTGATCATCCTTAGAAGAAATTTTGAATGTGATTTTTATTTTTCAGGCAGATGGTTGTGAAGAGGAACTGATGGAATTGCTTTATGATGATATCTCCCAGCTAATCACTCTCCTAGATCAAGCTTATATATCTGAGGTGAAAGGTAAGATTGATCAGTACAACACACCGAAAGAAAATGTTTTTGAAAATCTACTATACATATCTTACTGCTACTTGTTTGTTTGGCCTTGACCCCTTTGTTCATGTTTTCATGTCTTTATAAGAATAAAAAGCTTACCTTTAGAGAGTATTATTATTTCTTCAGTGCTGTGTTAAAGTAATATTTTTTTATGTTTCTTTCTTTATTAGTTTATTTATTGAGTTAGTAAGATTTCTAGGTGTAAGGGTAACTCCTGCCAAAAACAGATAGTATCCCACTAAACTTTATTCACCAGCATTGAATGGCAAAAAGGTGCAATTTCTGTTTTCAGGTGTTTTGTTAAATAGTATTCTGATTTTGGTGGATACCATACATAAATTTATGTGGGTGAGTGGGGTTGGGGCTTGTTGGACATTACTGGGTTATATACTTATTGACAGGCCTGAAGAATTAAGGTTGATGGTGTGAACATGCTAAGAGGGGCACAAGGTGGGATGTGTTATCATTTCATGATGGAGGCAAATGTGAAAGTTTTTAATGGATTTAGGAAAAGAGGTAACATGTTGTGAAGGGCATGGTGAAAGTATGTGAGCTTCAAAAGAGGCTTGTATGCAGAATTACCAAGAGAGATTGATTGAAGAGTGGCATAGGATGATATTAACTTAAACAAGGGGAGGGAGGGTATTGGTAAGCAGTGATGATATGACGGGCTAAGTGTATGGTATCAGAAGCAGAAATTTGAATGTAAGAGAAAGGGTAGTGAGTGGTGGGATTAGGAAGTTACATTGCTCATAAAAAGGAAGAGATGTATATGAATCATATCTACTGAGAAGAAGCATGATTGATTAAGAGGAGTAAAAGAGCAAGCAGCAGGAGGACAAGAGAAAGGTACAAGACCAGAAAAAGAAGACAAATGAATTAAGGGATGAAAGAGTATCAGTGAACCTCAGAAAAAATGTTTTGGAAGGTGAATAGTGTAACAGGAATGAGAGAAAAAAATGGAGAGACAGTGAGGGAAGCAGATGAAGTGGTAACAAGTAAGAAAAAGGTGAGAAAGAGATGGAGTGAGTAATTTGAAGAACTGTTGAATGTTTTAGATGATAGGATGATGGAACAGGTGTGTTTAGAAGGAGGAGGTATGATGAGTGAGAGTCTTAGTGATTAGTGTATTGAGTAGAAAGGAGGTTGTGAAAGCTTTTAGCAGGATGAAATGTAGCAGGAGTGGATAGGATTGCAAAGAATTCTCAAAGACGGAAGTAAGAGTTATGTTGACTGGTTAGTCAGGCTATTTACTATCTGTATGGGCTAAAATAAAGAGTCTGACAACTGTCATAATGGACTTGTAGCATCCATATTCAAAGGCAAGGGGAACAAGAGCAAGCACTTGAATTACAGATGCATAAGTCAGTTGATCATATCTGGTAATTGAGAGGATGGTGGCATGTACATTACACCTTACTAGGGAGGAACACTGTAGCTTCAGGAGAGGTAAAGGATGTATGGACTAGTTGTGTTGTTAGAAGAATTTATGCAAGAAATACTTAGAAAAAGAGAGTGAATTGTTTGGTTTGCTAGGAGAATGCTTATGATGGGACTGACAGAGAGGCCTTGTGGAAGATGCTATGAATGTATGGAGTAAACAGAAAATTACTAAATGCAGTGAGTTTTTATTTAGAGAATAAGGCATGTTTTTGAGTTGTAAGAGAGGATGGTGAGTGGTTTCCAGTGAAGTTGGGCTGTCAGGGATGTGCGATGTCATCATGGTTGTTTCCAGTTTTAAGGGGTTCTGAAATAAAACGCCAGTACCTTTTCAGAAAGGGGTCCTTGGGTAATCATAAATGAATAGAAATGGTGGGGGGAGAGGATGGTGAAGTTGGGCTGTATCAAGGATGTGCAATATCATCATGTTTGTTTACAGTTTTAAGTAGAATAGGACTTAATAGTATATTTTCTCTTCTACATTAACACCAACCAGAACTGAGTGAGCCTGCAGGTCCTGAAATGGAGACTTTACAGTCACTGTTTGCTTCAAGAGTTGTGTGGACCATCGCTGTTGTAGATGATGAGATTCCCTCATTCTGGCTTGTGCCGCCTATATATGAAGATGCTGACCACTCAGAAATGGTTTGTTATATTGTTATTTGATGCTTGTTTTAGCAGTTAAGTTTCTGTCTATCTGTTCCCTGTAAAAGCATTCTCATTTAGTCTTCAGTGGATCAGATACGTGCAGCCAAAGAAGTCCTTCACACCCATCCTTAATTTCTTCACTTTGCACTCTGAATTGATTTTGCATGTGAAAATAGTTCTCCTTCATGCCCTTCACAAAGTGATTGTACTCAAACAGAAATCATTCTTTTAGCATCTTCATCTGGCATATCTTCAACTTTAATCATTTTTTAATGATATATGACCATCTGTTCCACAGTCTACCTCTTTTGCAAATTCAAATAATTTTTTAATGATATATGACCATCTGTTCCACAGTCTACCTCTTTTTGCAAATTCAACTTTTACTGTATGCTCTGCATGACCATACCATCTTAAAAGACTTTCATTTATGCACCTTTCTCCTCATTTCATATAATGAGGTTGTGCTGAAATGGTTTGGACATTTGGATAGAATGAGTGCAGAGTGGTTGACAAAGATACTATGTGTATCAGAAGTAAAGATGAAAAGGAGAAGAGGGAAACCAAACTGGAGATGGCAGGATGGAGGGGAAAAGATTTTGAGTACCCTGAACATGTAGGAAGATGATAGGCATGCACAGGATAAAGTGAATTTGGGAGATGTGGTATACAGGTGGTTTCCTACTGTCATTGGATTAAAGAAGGGCATATGAAGCAGCCAGGGGAAACCGCCAAAAGGTCTGTAGGGCCTGTGGTTTTGGTTTATTACACATGGCAGCTAGAGAGTGGTTATCAGCAAATGAGGCCTTTTCTTCATTGGCTCCTGGCACTAATGCAGCAAACTTTGAAAAATATGAAAAAAATACTTTTGTTCTTTTTTCTTATCTGTATTCACACAGTAAGTTGTATTTACTTCCACAATTTTCTGACATACTTGTTTTATTTACCTCATTCTATTTGAAGAATGCCTTATCATTTGGTAGAAGGTCACCATCATTGATTATCCCTTCTTGGCATATGGTTTGCTTGTATCAGGTCACCAGGGAGGAATGTTAGACAGGAGCTTTAGGTAAAATCACTAGGTAGAAGTAGTAGGTAGAAGCATTAGCTTGGAGCATTAGGTAAAAGTAATATGCTGTATCTTTAGTCAGGAATATTAGGCAGAAACATTAGGGAGAAGTAATTGGTAGGAACATTAGGTAGGAGCCACAGAAAACACCATGTTAGAGTTGCCCTCTGCCAGTGGCCTGTTAAGGGTAAGGTAAGAAGCGGCACTGAAGTTCAGCAGTCATGGAGACTTTTGATGTGGCCACCCCTTTGAGGGAGTTCTCAAAGGGAACTTGCATGAGAGATATAGGTAGATACATAGATAGGACAAGGTTGAATATCAAAATTATTTTCATCACTCTCATCCACTGATGTATATCATATGCTGATACATTATCATTGTTTTATTGTGAAATCTACAACCATAGTCTGTTGATTGTCCTTACCATTCTATAAATTGGAATCTAAAGGTGCCAGACCATGTTGCTATTGGGTTCCTGTTTTATAAGTTTTTCAGTATCTCCTTTACTTTTAATTTTGTGTTGTTAGAAAAGCACTGATGAACTTCTGGAAGACTAAGATAATATTTTGGAAGGAGGTGAATGGTGTGAGGGGAAAAAGAGAACAGATGGGAGCATCTGTGAGGGTAATAGATGGGAAAATGGTAACAGGCAAAGAAGAGGTGGAAAAGAGATATAGTGAGTGTTCTTAAGAATTGTTAAATGTGTTAGATGATAGAGTGGCAGATATAGTATGTATGGGATAAGATGGCATGCATGGTTTGGTGAAAAGAGACAGTGAAAGCCTTGCATAAGATGAAGTGTTGGATAGCTGCAAAAGTGGATGGTGTTGTTGAGATTTTCAAGGAAGGGGGCAGTAGTGTTACTGATTGGTCAGTCAGGCTGTTTAACATTTATATGGCTCAAGATGAGATGCATGAGGACTGGTAAGTTGCATGTAAAGTGCCCACATATAAAGGAAAAGACAAATACATTGGTGTAAGTCTGTTGTTGTAATTGAGCAAGTCCATGTCTCTTTTCAGCTCATTATATAAGACAGCTAGGGAGGGAATATCTGCAAATGATTCCAGTATTTATGTGTTCTTGACACTATGTCTTTAAGATGGCAGAAGCATCTGTGCATGAAAAAGAAATTATTCTTAAGTTATAGAAAAATCAGTTGGAAGTGCATTTTGAAATCAACAATGCCTCCATGTGTGAATATGACTAATTGATGTATAACCTACAAAATGTCTATCACCTTTAAGTATTAATATCAATATTCTTTTTAAACAGATTCCCACCAATCTGCTGGAAACCTGTTGCCAGTTTGCAGGAGACTATGATCTGGTAGGAGCATTGCACAAACTGGTAAAGGGTCAGGGTTCACAGGCACTCACCCCACAAAAACTGTGCAAAGGCCCACCCAGGTACAAACACAGTGCAGGTGCTATAAGACCAGACAAGAGAGGCAGACCTTTTGGTAAGAATGATTTTTTTCATCTGCGGACAGAGCCCCATGAATGTCTAAAAAGCATTTGCTTATTGTGGGGTTAAAACTCCATTTTTCTTCCCATTAGTAGGAGGATAAGATAAATTAGCCTTGCAGTTGCTTGTTTGCAGGATTCAACAACCATTCAACATCTTCCAAGGCCTGTAATACCTTGGTGGGGAGATGAGGTAGCATCAAGAACAGCCATTCATATCATTCACTTTCACTCCATAGCTCCATGCGGACCTTCTGATTGTTGCTTGATGTCAGTTTGCTGTCTTCACTCCCTGCTTCTTGCCTACAGAGATGACTTTTATTCATGGTTTTCCATGATGTGTACCATAATTACATTGTTCTGTTTAGAGATACAGTGTACATGAAAACACTACCAGTGCTAGTTGCCACAGTATGGAGGTGACTTCAGACTTTGTTTTGAAGTTTCCACCCAACCTTGTTTTTCTAATGTTTTGCATTGTTCTTAATTTTTTGTCCAATGTATGTTTTTATTAAAATGTATTGGTTCATAGTGTAGCTGACTTGTTTACTACTGGTACTACCTTTTCCTTGTAGGAGTATTGTGTGTAGAGCCTGGGATTTGATAGTTGCACAAAAAGGAGGGTACAATATGGAATCTTATTGTAAGAGTTCAGGGCACTAGCTTAAAAGTTATAAGATTTAACTTTCATCAGAACAGTCCATCAGTGAGTCCCTTTCTGGAATTTTACTGTTTATTTTCCCATTACTGTTGTGACTGTACAGCAATTATTTATGTTGAGTTAAGGTCATAACCCTGTCTTACTGGTAATATGCTAGAGGAACCGAATTGGAGGGTGTTCAGTTGGAAGGATGTTTAGTCATTACACTTGTGGAGCCCCATTTCATGAATTTTATCTACTATCACATAATCACACATCTTAAATTTATGTATGCTGTCCACTATATCCGTGTCCTCTGTCATTCTGTTTTATTCATCCACCAATCTTATACAATAAAAGTACCTCTTTATATCTTTTTTAATGAGTTTCTTGCTTAATTTTGTGATTTGTCCTCTGGTTGCTCTATCCTAACATCTCTCAGAGAACTCTTCACATTATTAATCTGTTTTTAAAACTTCAAGATTGTAATCAGGTCTCTCCTCCAACAGGGCAAATTTAAAGCCTCTAGCCTTTCATTGTAACTTAGCTCTCTTAATTGTGGTACTAACTTTGTTGCCCTCCTGTGGACCTTTGTTTGCTCTTTGTGCTTCTTTAGAGATAATGGCTTATCTTCAGAAGCATATTCTAGTTTTAGCTTTACATAGGATATGAACAGCTTGCTAAATATTTCTTTATCCACATGCTTGAAAGCTATTCTGATATTTACCAGGGGACAGTCTGTTTCCTTTACTGTTTCCGTAATGTGGGATTCTGGTGACAGGTTAGGGATGATGTCAACTCACTCCCAAGTCCTTCACACACAAAGAATGTTGAAACTTATTAACAGCTGGATAATAATCATAATGAGGTCCTTCAGTCTGTCCCATCCTCATTACCATACATTTTCTTGGGTTGAATTTTATCATCTGTGTATGATACTATCTCTGGAGTCTGTCTATGTCTCCTTAAGCTTTGCATTCAGGTGGGAGTCCATACCTCCAGGCTAGCCCTTCACATAGGACAAGAAGAGTAATGGCCCCAGAACAGAACTCAGGGGAACTACACTGGCAACATCAACCCACCTGGAAAAGGCTCCTTTGACGTGTATCCTTTGTTTGCTTCCATTAAGATTATCAGTTATCCGTCTGAGGAGGCTCCCCCCTTGTTCTTGTTTGGTATCACAGCTTCGTAATAAGCCTCTCTTGAAGTGTAGTCAAATTCTATCTGGTAATCAAGATACAAGCAATCTACTCATCCTTCCCTTTTGTCTAAGACAGAACTCATTCTCTTATAGAAATCTAAAAGGTCTATCACACATGATAGCCTTTCTCTAAATATGTGTTGCTTCTAACACTGGTAATTTCTCCTCTGTAAAATGTCATCCATATATTTTCTCTTGGAGGGCTTTTTCCTTTATGGAACCTCATCAGGCTGTGAGGGTCATCATTACACAAAAGCCTAATCACTACTGATGTACTGCCTGACTTATGCTTAACCCTTTTACTCTCCCAGGCATCATATGATGCATTACAGAGCACATGCAATGTACATCATATTATGTTTAAATGGTTCATCGCATCGTAAAAAAACCTTAGCCAATATTATCTTTTAGCAGTTATCCATAGATGTCAGTAGCAGTCTGCTGCCATAGCTTAAAAAAGTATCACCTATATCAGTTACCCATAGATTGTCTTGGATAATACATGTATGTCCACTTGACATGATGCCAGACGTATGTGCCCACTATCATATGATACTTAGGCCTCAGATAAAACACCAAGACAGTAATGAAAATTAAGTTACTTTTAGAATAAAGACATTTTTACTTATTATTGGTGGTAATGTGGGAAATGCCAGACAAGAAAAAGTTTTGATAACTTTAATTTTTCATTTTTTCTTTTCCTCATGGAAAGTTTTGCCTGTGTAAGAAGTGCATAGATAACATGTAAACGATCCTTATGTGTAGCATTTTTAGTGTATAGAGTGTGAAATCATACCTGGAAAGAAATGCAATGTATACTTTGTTTCAGTGTAAGTCTCATTATGTTATGTTAGTGCCCAGTCACTTGCTGCCAAGTTAAAGACCAAGGAGAAGAAAATTTAATTAAAGTTAGTTTTAGAATAAAGAATTTCTTACTGTAGTATTATTGCCTATGTTTTATGGTGATTAGTAAATTTTTTTGTCATTTATTCTTGTAAATAAACTACTTTTGATGTTGATTGTTATCTTAGATAGTTCATTTGGTAATATTCAGGGTGAGGGATTAAAGGAAATGTCTTTAAGGGTGTCTTAAAAATGCAGAAAGCATTTGCTTCCAGAGGAAAGATACCCCTCTCCAGACCTAAACCTCATTCTTTATCTTGGGAAAAATTCCTTGGGAGATCCTTGATGATGATATGTAGGAAATAGCACAGTGATATAGATACAGAGATAGAGAGCTGTTGTAAGCTTTTAATCCTTGATGATTTCTCCTAAAGTATAAATTTCGACTGTTGCAGACCCTCAGACCATGTGCTTAATGATTACAGATTTACATCTTACCAGATTATGATTTAACTAGCACAAAATATAAAGAATTATGAATTGAATCATAAGTGTTACCAGACTCCACTTTCTTGAAGTTACACCATGGGTGAAAAGTCACCTTTGACAAGGATGTATCATTGGGAAAAAAGTCTCATCAAAGTACTCCTCACTCAAAAGGAGTCTGTTTTTCCTGCTACTGGAAATGGCATAACCTTGGGTGGCAGGAGCCTTTAGAAAAGTGCTGGGTAACACCAGGACTCTTTCTTAGAAATTGACCTTGGGATAATTATGAATGAACTGAGTCATATTGAGTGAAATTTGAATTTAGAATTTGTATGATATGGCAACATCTGTTTGATCACGACATGATTTATTCACCCTCATAAAAATAATGAGTTGAGATTTGGAGTTTAAGAAAGTTTGCAGCCTTCTTATTAGGAGAGTATTTTGAATGTGGTTACAGAAGAAGCCATCAGTGGAAGAGAAGGTAAAGTGGAGAAAAATTCTTTAACACTCTCACCCTTCCTGCACAACAGCTTCCATATATATGTGGGAAGCCAAGATATATTTTGCACTGTTTTTGTGACTAATACATTACACTTTTTTTTAAATTTGCTCTTTAGAAAACTTGTGAAGCACAGACATTAACATATGGTATATACACTTGTTACTCTTTTTAATGTTGTTTCTAGAATTATTTTAGATTGTTGCTGTTAAATAAATGAAATCTGTCTTTATTTAACAGTTGCACCAATGAGGGGTCGTTCATTCAATCGAGGGATGAATATGAGAAGTGACCCTTTCCGCTCTCGTCCACCCAACACTTCTCGACCCCCATCTCTCCATGTGGATGATTTTGTTGCTTTAGAAAGTACTGGCCATCAGCCCACTGGACCCACAGGATATAACAAAATATCATTTGGCCGGGGCAAGGTACATGTAAGGTTTCATTACATCTTTTGTATTTTATGCATCAAATCCTGATGTTTATTCAAGAATGCAGAAGGTAAAATTTTGTTTTTCATGTCACATTTGAATAAGTGATAGAATATAAGAAACTGAATCTCCATTTTGATTTTTTTTGTGATCATATAGTAAAATAAAATGGATAAGAAATAGATATACTGTAATTGTCAGATTTATTTGTCAAAACATTATTTACAGTTTTTGCTGGACTCCATGCGTGGCCGTGGCAATCGTGGACGAGGAGACAGCAGAGGTACCAGATTCTTTCATAGGCCTCCATTCCGGACAGATTGTGGTATGGGTTTTTCATTATAATGTTAACAGATATAATTCGTAGGTTTCATTCATTCCAATCTGTATGTAAGTTCAAGATATAAGATAAGGTACACTGTAAACTCATCATGATATACAGCTGCTTATGAGAAAAATACTGGAATCCTAGTAAAATACTAGAGTGATAGTCTTATATCTTCTAAAGCAATATGGATTTTAGGGGCTTGAAAAGGATATGGGGTCCTAAAGGGGATCTACATATTCTCTTTAATCTGATACTTTGGAGAAATATTAAACTTCTCCCTGCATTGTACAATTAGAACACTGGTTCAGCCAAGAAAGATTGTTTGCATCTCTGCAGAAATTCACCATAACGCTCTTCACTCCACATTACCCTGCAACCCCCACATTACCCTGAATGGTTAACCATTTCCACTCAACAGTTCCTCATCCATATATATCATATATGACACATCATTCACTCCCCACGCCATTAACATGCACAAAAAATCCTCAAAACTATAACTAATACCAGTTTTGGACAGGAAAAAGAATCCTTTAGTAACTTCTACTAACAGTTCACCTTCACTTTAATCTATGCCTTAGCTGCCTGGTCATCTACCATTTCGAAAGCAGGTGTAACAGAGCTTCAAACCACACAAAACAGGGCATTAAAACAATCACCATAAAAACTTGACACCTGCACAATGAAACAAAATTTCTTCCAATACATAAGCATTTCAATATGCTTGGCACCTAGTTTGCACCTGCTGTAGACCACTCCCACATAAACTTTTGCATAAACAGTAAAAAATAATCCTCAAGTGGAAATGAAATGCTTACCATGCTTCATATCTCAACAACTTATGCTTAAAAGATCACCGTCTTCTAGGAAACATAACAATAAAAAACCACAAATACCTATCTCAGTGACTTGATAAGTTCTAAACAACTGCCATTTCAACCCAATCTTAAAATCCACTCTACTGGATATGCAGCTGTCTGAAACTGCATTCCCTTGACATGTAAGAGTTACACTTTCTCGTTTGTCTGCATTGTGGATACCACCCATTTCTCCAACGTTGCGTATGAAAGTTCACTGGATCACAAAATCCCATATGCCCAGGATGTAGTTTCTAAACTGAAGATGCTGAACACTTACTCCTCAGTTGTCCTGTGCTCACTTCACATAGACATACACACATCATCACACTTGACCAGTAGTCTTGGCTGTTGGACATGGCCAACTTCCTGAGCACTGTGGGTGTCCCACAGAAGGGGATCCTGAGGAAGGAAATTACAAAAAACAAGATTTGTTTATTGTCTTCCAGGTGTTGTTCGTGGAATGAATCCAAGAGGAAGGGGCATACCTTGGATTTTTCGTGGTGATGGCTCTCCAAGAGGTTACCGTGGAGCATCTATGAACCCTGGAACAGCACGCTTCTTGCGAGGTCGTGGAATGTACATGAGAGGCAATGGTGTAGGAAATGGCCCCAAGGATAGATTCCCTTCAAAATTTGTGGAACGTGGTGGTAGAAGAGAGATAAATGGAGGAAGACATATGAGGGGAGCTTTTAGGTGAGCTAGGAATACTGCAGTATATATGAATTGTATCCAGAAACCTAAGTGCAAAACTTGATAGTCCTGTACCCCACTGTATAGCTAGTTAGCTGTGTAACTTCAGGACCCATTTTATGGGGCTCTTGCAGCTTTAAGGCTGTGCTCCACACAGGAACAGGATAAGGTGGGCTCCTTTGAGGCAAGAAAGCCCACATCAGGGCTGTATTCCTTCCCATCCATAGATGATTCAGTCTTGTTGAAGGGGACTTACAGTGTTCGTGACTTGCAGGCAGAATTTGGAAACATTCCTAATAGGATGGTTTGATAGTAAGTTTAGGTAGGGAGGACCTGAAGAAATAAGAGTGCTTTAGGTAGCTGAGAATGGATGCAATTGTGGATCTGACAATGGATGTTAAAGTGTCATAGGTTGGAAGGGGGTACGTAGATACTAGGTGCGTTAAAGTCTGTGTGGAAGGAAATATCAGAGTCATCCCAGTTGTGTCTTGGGCCCCTTGAAAGCTAAAGAAAAGACGAAGGTAGACATGTTGGCAATAGAATTCCGAGATCATTACGGCGCAAGAGAGAATTATGATAGTAAGTGCAGGTTGACTGAGAAGGTTGACCCATGTGTACTGAAATAGTTTAGACACTTGGAGACTATTAGTCAAGAAAAGAGGATCTTTATGTCATAAGTGGACAGTTCAACATAGGGGGAGACGAAGGAGAATGGAGTGAAAAAGGCTTTAGGATATTAGGGCTCGAACATTCAGGAGGGTGAGAGGCATGAATGAGAGAAAATGAATTGGAACAATGTGAAATATTTGGGTGGAGGGTGCTTTTTAGTTGGTTGAGCCAGGGTATATGTAGCAGTCACAGTAAACCATGGAATAGTCTGTGGTGCTTGGCTGTGGATTGTAAGTTCTGATTTTTGTGCATTATATATGACATATAGAGAAGGGTGTGAACATTTAAGGCTTTTGTTTGTGTTCCAAATCCACCTTGGCTAAGATAGGAGAAACATATTCAAAATAGATTATCATACAACCCTTGGTCCCCTAGTATGGGGCTCCTAAGGCTTTGAGCCTTCATTTCATCTAAGAGAAGGGAAATAATGGACTCCTTTTGAGCAGGAAGGTCCTTAACAAAATTGTTGTCCTTTCTCTTCACCAATGATGACAGCATTGCTGAGGTGTAATCCCGCTCAAAGTGCAACCACATGTAAGTTGATTCTGGTAGCTCATATATATGCATTGGATGAAATATGGCAAAGCAGCTGCTGAGGATTGTATTGCAGTTGAATTTCTTTAGAAATGGGGTGAATGTGTTGCTGTTTGGTTAGTTAGGATTTTCAGTGTATATATGGATCAAGTTGAGGTGCCTGAGGATTAGAAGAATGCATTTATAGTGCCATTGTTTAAAGGAAAGGGGGGACAAATGTGAGAGTTCAGACTACAGAGGTACAGATAAGTTTGTTGAATGTACCTGGTAAGTTGTATGGAAGTGTGGTGACTGAGAGGGTGAAGGTTTGTACAGGGCATCAGATTGGGGAGGAACAATATGGTTTTAGGAGTGGTAGAGGATGTGTGGACAAGGGCATGTGAAGCAGGTGGGGAAAATCATGGAAAGGTGTGTGGAGCATGGTTGTGGTTAGGTGGCTATGGTTATGATAAATTTCACATGACAGCTAGAGAATGGATATGATTGAATGAGGCCTTTCTTCACCCGGTCCTGGAGCTGCCTCTCTAATGCAGGAAATGGCTAACAAGTATGAAAAAATACATATTTTTTTTCATGTATGTTCGACATTTCCCAAGTTAGTAAGGTACGTATTTTTTATTCATATATGTTCGACATTTCCCAAGTTAGTAAGTATTATGAAATGGCCTCATTCACTTACATTTATTCTCTAAGTGTCAAGTGTAATGCACCTAAACCACAGTCCTCTTTTCACAACCAAGCCATACAGACTTCCACAGCAAGTTGTTGTTGTGTGTGTGTGACTTTTTGTAATTACCTATTTTTACACTTATGGGGCCCCATCTCTTGAACATTTGTACTATGGTGCAACCTTTTAGAATTCTCTATTCTGTCTTCATTTATCATTTTCTCATTGAGTTTATTGCATTTGTACATCACATTTATACCTTAATATGAAGTTACTTTTTTATAAGTTTAACAAGTTTTTTATCTTAATTTTGTGTCTTGTTGTTCTATTTAATTATACAAAGAACTGTTCACTGTCTGTGTCATCATTTTAGTTTGTAAATTCAAAGGCTGTGATCAGGTCACCTTTTACTTTTCATTCTTACATTGCAGACATATTCAGAGCTAAATAGCCTTTCCCTGTAACTCATCTCTCTGAATTCTCTTACCATCTTTATATCCCTCCTCTGGACATTCTCTACTAGCTCTTTGTGCTTCTTTAGGTGTGGAGACCAACTTGCAAAACGTGTTCTAGTTTTGGCCTTTTGTAGGATGTGAACATGTTGCTGAGTGTTTCCTCATCCAAATACAGTACTTGAAGTTATTTCTAATATTTACCAGCAGACTGTTTGTCTCCTGTCCTATTCTCCAGATATGGTACTCTGGCGACAGTTTTGGGATGTTGTTAATCTTCACAACATATGTTGAAATTGCATCAGGACCTTGATCCTTTTACTATACATAGTATTCTGTTAATGTCTTTTCAAGACATCTTATACTTTCTATGACCTCCTCCCCAATCCTTCTTCTTGGTGTTGTGGCTAAAGTGTCCTCCGCTCTGAAAACACTTCTGAACTTATAATTCAGCTCCTTATATATCCCTTCATCATCCTGTACAACTCTTCCTTCAGAACCTCTTAACCTAATTAGCTGCTCTTTAACTGACAGATAATCAAGATAAATTTCTGAAGGAGGTTGAATTTTTTTCCAGACTTGTCCTCAATATTCTTTTCAAAGTTTCTTTGATCCTCCTTTCTTATTCTGCTATGCTCGTTCCATGCTCTTATATACCTTACAAATGCTGGCTGATCCAAGTGTCAGTTATATCTTCTCCACAGCACCCCATGAAGCTCCTTTGCATTTTGTCATCTTTCCTTGCACAATTCCTCATCCTTTCTTAATTTTTCCTCTGTATTTAAGGCTAGAGGTATGTGTGTGTATGTACATGATTACTTATTTGTAATTACCATTTTGTACTTACCCTGTTTCTTAACCCTGTACACATAGTCCTTACTTAACATCATGGTTTCATTCCTGAATTCTGGTAGACATTCTGGCTTCAGTCCTGAAATCTGCAACTTTAAGTAAAATGATGCTAATTGGGCTTAAATCTTAAGGGGAAATTTGGGGTTACGGTCCTAGGCCCTTAGGGACCCTTTCAGACAACATTTTTCACTTACAACGTATAGATGCACCTACAGAAACACCAAATTAACACCTAAATAATGTGTAAGTTATCTGTTCGTAAGACATGAAAACCGTTGTTAACAGTATGGTAGGCTTAAGTGCAACTGGCCAGCTCTGGCTCTCTCACTCTGTCAGTCTACTGTATATGCATTCTAAGCTAAACCATTATCATAAAAAAATAATGTAGTAATATTACTTCATTAGCTTTAATAGGTACAGTTGGCAATAGCTACATGGTAGCTGTTGTAAACCCCAGTGTCTAGTGGTGGGTAATACTAACCATAGTGGACACATCTCCATTTAATTATGACCATAAATGCTGTTACCTATCTGTAGCGCTTTTTGCTAATGTATTGAACATTCACATGGTGAAAGGAGGTGTCTTGCACAAGAGTATTCTTTTATTCGGTAATAGTAACATGTGCTGGCATCAAGAAGGTCACCATCTTGAATGTTTTGATATCAAATACATCACTGACTGACTAACTCCTGTAAGCAAGAGTGCATTTGGGTTACAAAAGACTTGCCACTGATTAAATTATGAACGGTACATTAGATTGTTACCATCAAAGTATGGATTTTTTAATGCTGTTAAAAAAGTTTAATTATTCAAACTATGATCACTGTTAATTCTTTGGTCACCTAGCCAAATACATTCTTTGTAACAGGATTTGTCAATTGATGGTGTTGTTGATATCAAAACATTCAAGATGGTGACTGTCCTGCTGTCAGTTGAAGTGTTACTGAGCATACTGTTATAAAATTAAAGATTACGTAGGTATGAAACATCTTTCTTTACTTACATGTGCAAAACACTAGCTGTTAGTGCTATTGGTAGGTAACAACACTAATGTCTTAGTTTATGAACAAAATACAAGTGAAAAAATTGAGCGAGGTTTTATAATGTAAAATATTAAAAATGCAGATGACTGAACAGCTTGTTTATAAAGATATTGTTTATGCTACCTTCAGATTTTGATATGCAAAATTATAGTATGTAAAGACAAAGTAAAAACATCATATTGAGAGTGTTTAACTAAAAAAGAGTGATATGTACCAGTATGTGTTCTAGCCAACTCAACTAAGCACAGTAATACTTTTGCTTTGCCCCTCTTATTCTTTTTGCTACATTTTCTATGTATGTTGTACATACTACAACCATTTTATGTATATCATTAATATATATATATATATATATATATATATATATATATATATATATATATATATATATATATATATGTAAAGGTGAGACTAAATATCTTGCCTTTTTAGGGGGGATATTTATTAGTAATTTGATTATTTATTAGCTCATTGAAGTAAGAAAAACATCATACTAAGAGTATTTAACTAAAAAAAGAATGATATGTACCTGTATGTGTTCTAGCCAACTCAACTGAGCACAGTAATACTTTTGCTGTACCCCTCTTATTCTTTTTGCTACATTTTCTCTGTATGCTGTACATACTACAAATATTTTATATATATCATTAATATATATAAAGGTGAGACTAAATATCTCACTTTTTTAGGGGGATATCTATTAGTAATTTGATTATTTATTTGGTCATTGAAGTAAGAAAAATGAATGCTGAAAGAGGCATTGTTGAGCAAGGACTTGCTCTATACATGTCTTTATTTCTCTCTGGAAACACACACACACACACACACACACACACACACACACACACACACACACACACACACACACACACACACACACAC
>JAYMFT010042646.1:0-15548 GCA_038088735.1 Panulirus argus | reverse complement strand
ATATATATATATATATATATATATATATATATATATATATATATATATATATATATATATATATATATATGATGAAAGATCATTGATATCACTCTATGTTTAGTCATTACTAACCACTGGTGCTATGATCACGAGAGGGGATTAATCTTTTAATTTGTATTCGCAAGTGAAAAGATTACAAAGAACCAGAGGTGGATCATGCGTATTGCATGAAAAGTAAAAACGACATATGAATGGAATGAAACAGGGAAGCTTTCTCTTAGAGGTCTGGTAATAAGAAGAATGTGGTTGTAAGAGGAAATATACTGGAATAATTTGGACATATGGAGAGAATGAGTGAGGAGAGGTTGGCAAGGATAATGAATATGTCAGAAGAGGAGGGGCACAAGGAGAAGCGGGAGACCAAATTGGATATGGAAAGATGGAGTGAATAAGATTTTGAGTGTTCGGGGCCTGAACATGCAGGAGGGTGAAAGGTGTGCACGGGATAGAGCGCTCTCCCGAGTTCATGGGGGATGGGTTTGAAATTATGTCTGGTATTTGAATAAAGACATTGTATCTTAGATCTTTCACTGACAAATGTCTTAATCTGACATAGAAATCATTCTATATGGTTAACCCTAAACCTTCCCGTGATACGAAGAATCTAAATCTATATTTCTGTCCTTGAATGATAATTCTAACCAAGTTCCTTATGTATTCAAACCCTTACCATCAGAAATGCTGATAATGTTGAGAATATTCCAGTCAAGAAATTACCAGACAATACAGGTGGCTGTGTGTACAAAGTACCTTACAAAAGACTGTAACTATCACTGTACATAGGAAAAATTGGTCAAAATCTTCCTGCTGGACTCAAACAACGTAGATATTGTTCGAGGACAGCGCAGGTTTCCATTTCCTTACATACATACGTTCGAAATAATGACCACTGTATTGGACTGGACGAACGCCTTGTCTGTTACGTCTACTAACTCTCTCATCACCAGAGACATCACTGAAGCATCTCTTACTAAGCATACGGGGACTTGTAACCTGGATATTCGTGAAGGAAAGTATAAACTCGTCAGCTGCTTTGTCGCCGGCAAAAAATTTTGTAAACAGCATAATTTGTTGTGATCGTGTGATAAAATTTTATGACGGGCGTTTTACCCAGCTTCAGGCTAGAGGCCAGACACATGTGACCTGAAAGTGCACATTTTCTTCCTCTCCACATGTATATACATTGGCTGTGCATTGAATTTTCGTTCTCACATCTATTCCTCTCACCTTAAGATGTGATGTCACACGAAATCGTTCGGCTTTTTTCATGTTTCAGTTTCCTCGTGGTTTTCAGCAAATACCATGATCACATGCACCATTGTGATTTATGAGTGCATATATATATATATATATATATATATATATATATATATATATATTGAGAAAATTGCTTTTCAGAAAGGTTTATTGCTGTCTTTGCCTTTAACTATAAGCATAAAGAATAAGAAGATTGATCTGGGATCTATTCCGTATCTTATGTACAGGAATCACCGTATACACATAACGGATGATCGGATACCACGCGTCACCCCACTAGACTCACAGCCACACGGGCATCTCTTTACGGTGGGGAATACGCTTCCTGCGTAAAAGGAAAATATATTTTTCGTATCTTCTTTTTCTCCTCACTCGTGGATAGTCTTTTATTTTTACCACACACACCAGAGGCGGAGGGTGTGTGTGTGTGTGTGTGTGTGTGTCAGCGCACTACATGGCCTAGGGCAAACCCCCCCCCCCCCACCATCATCAGCATCACTCTCCCTCATCAACACCTGGGAAACAGGCCATAAAGGCTGCGATAACAGAGGCCACACAACTTTAGTGCACGTTCGCCTCGGGCATCAGCATAACTGAGGTCTAGCTCACTGGACGTGCCCAGCCTCAAGCAAAATGACACGAACCACCTACCCACCACCAGGGTCTGTCCCATTGGTTGGATCATCGGGGAGATTTTTGAAAAAGAAAAGAGAAAGAACCCTGGATTTTTTCATTTTTGCTTCTGTGACAGATTTCGTGCGATAGCCTGTGAAAAAGATGAAGGTACAAATGAGTGGATTACTATTTGAAAGATGAGTTTCTTGCATAGTAAAATGCCTTAGATGTGTTCAGTTGGTCGTGTGCTTACGTCTATATTTGTGGTTCTGTGTGGAATGGCATATCTGTAATTACCTATGTTTACAGTACTCCCGGGGAGGGAGTTGTACGCTCGTGGGGGCCCACATCTTGTCTGTGTTTTATGTGTATGATTACCATTTGTGTCTTACAGGGGTAGAGAGACCTTTTCCACTCGTGTTACCCCGTTTCTTAACCTTGTGTATTTACATAGTATGTCTGTTCTCCTGTGTGTATTTATATATACACACAAACACACATACACACCAGCCTTCGTCAATGTGTGTGTGTGTGTGTGTGTGTGTGTGTGTCGACATTGTCTCTGTGTGTGTGTATGCAATGACCAATTCGTTATGACCTATTCTTACGGTAGAGGGAGGGAGTTCTACGTTCGTGGGGGCCTCATCCCTTAAACTTCTCGAGTGTCATGCAACATGTTCAAAATTTTGTTCACTCTCGACCTTCACAGTCTCAATACTCAGCTGGTATCGTTCATCCACTACTCTGGTACTGCAAAAGGATTCCTTTACATCTTCTCTACCATGTTTCTCGTGTAGTCTCCTGTTCTGGCCTCTGGCTGCTCCATTTCTGCAGCTCTTCAAGAAATGCTCACTGTCGACATCATTAAACTGGTTTAGAAAACTGAAGGTTGTGATCGTGTCTTCTCCTAACTCTTCCCTTAAGCATGGCAGGTCAATTTTATGGTCTGTAATCTTTCCCTCTGACTCAGTTCTCTAGTGTTACGAACGATCATTGATAGCCGTCTCTGGACTTTCCCTCTGACTCAGTTCTCTAGTCTTAGGAACGATCATTGACATCCGTCTCTGGACCTTCTCTACTATCTCTTCTGTGTTTCATTAAGTGCGGTGACCAGACTTCAGAAACGTATCCCAATGAGGTGTCTCATTCATACTGCGAATAAATTTGCTGAACATTCTTTTATTTGCCTTCTTAAAAGCAGTTTCAGTATTTCCTATTGGACAATATGCCTCCTCGAAGTAGGAGTTCTGACTACCGTTTACGAAATGTCAAAGAAACCCCAAGTCCCTCCCACACACATAGCCGTGTAACCTGTTTCCTGCCGGAATATAATCTATTTTCGCTGATTCCCATCTTCCCCACTTTGCATTGATCAGGGTCGAATCTCAATATCCACGATGTCAAGCCAACTCTGAAAGGGCTTTTCCCAATCCAATCGTCATCTTTTCTTCGTGACAGCATCATCAGCAAACATTTACAGGCACGGGTCCAATCCTTCGGGTAAGTCATTTATTTGAATTCCGAAGAGTAACAATCTCAGGATATACTCCCCAGGCCACACTATTGTCAGGGAAGTAACAGGGCCACTCCCCAGGCCACACTGTAGTGAGGGAGGCAAGAGGACCGCTCCCTAGGCCACAGTATAGTGAGGGACGTAGGAGATCCATCCCCCAAGCCACACTATAGTGAGGGAGGCAAGTGGGCCATTCCCCAGGCCACACTATAGTGAGGGATATAAGAGGGCTACTTCCCAGGCCACACTACAGTGAGGGAAGTAAGAGGGCCATTTCCCAGGCCACGCTACAGTGAGGGAGGTAAGAGGGCCACTTCCCAGGCCACACTATAGTAAGGGAGGTAAGAGGGCCACTCTCCAGGCCACACTATAGTGAGGGAGGCAAGAGGTCCACTCCCCAGGCCACGCTGTAGTGAGGGAGGTAAAAGCCCCGGCCTGGCACCTGCCGGCCCAGGGGGGTGGTATATCCCTATATCCCCGACACTGGTGGCCACGGGGGAGCTCTGGGGATGTGGCTGGCGGGGGTAAGGTGAGGTGAGGTGATGGCCCCCAGACACACACACACACACACACACCCTAAAGGTGTCGCGAGGAAATATATGTATACATACCGTAAGGATATATATGTTTGGGCCATTAAGGACCCTCCTTTTTGAGTAGATATAAATCTAATGGTTAAGAGTTTTTTCGTGTACGCAGAATATGGCGGCCAGTGATATCTAATAACTGATTTCTTCTTCATTAAGTTCGGCACTTTCAGGTATCATAATACAGGGAAGTGTTGTTCCAAAATAGCGCAGAAATTTTGGTTTGGGTCTAAAAGAAGTGTAGGCAGTCACCGATCAGGGAGGTATGTATATTACCAGTATTACTCGCATGGGTATCGTTAAGGGACGGCTGCGTACCGAGTCAGCCCGGCGGAGTATCCTTGGACAAGACCCAAACACAAGTCGCCTACGCATCGCCGAAGTGCTGATCATCATCGAAGGACGACCTAGAATCAACAGCAGGAAAACGGATCAAGACAAGATACAACAATTACATGCGCCAGCACCACTCAACAGCCAAATAGCACACAGTGCTACATGCACGTTCGAGTATAGGTATTACCTTGCCTCACCCGGCTGCCCGCAATCATTTCCGCCTGCTCCAGTCACCTTCCCACATCTTCTTAAAGATGATCTCATGGATTTAGATCGAGACGCCAAGGCAGCCCTCAGAGTTTTGCTACACAACTTCGCTAGCCACGTAAAATGAGAAATTAGACAACTTGGAAAAATCAGAAAGAATCTGAGATAAAAACCCCCATTTATCTGGTCATTTTGATAGGAAGTGCCTACAAGTAGGGCTGCTATCAACACACACACACACACGCACACACAGACACAGACACACACAGACAGACAGTCAGACACACACACACACACACACACACACACACATACATACATTCTCCAACAGAGTGATATAGACCGCCTCCACCAGAGCAGAAACTGGTCAAGTTAGCCACAAGCCAATGGAGACCATAGTGCAGAAATGACTCTTCAATTACAAATCGTTTTCCTTCGTCTTAACATGGATGATTGGAGAGTCAGTTACCATAATTAGCCCAACAGCTAACAGCTTATTGCCTATCCTTCCCAGCCACCAGAGTAGTGGCGTCAGTTCGAAAGAACTGTCGGAGAAATCTGTATATCTACAGAAGACTCGCTATAGAAGCCTCGTTACCTTCCTCCCGACGCCTACCTGTCTGCCTACTTGCTTAACGAGAGAGAGAGAAAAAGAGAGAGAGAGAGAGAGAGAGAGAGAGAGAGAGAGAGAGAGAGAGTGTATCAACATTCTCAAAACGAAGCTCACAATCGAACCAAGCCCTCCCGTTGTGAGAGGAAACATGGGTATTGAATATATTCTGAGAATCCTCGACATAGTGTCACATTCAACAGGCATTCCTGTTGCCTCCCCTTGCGCCCAGCATGAAGCTGGGGAAGGCACGTCTCTCATATTGGAGCGCTGGGAACCTCTTGTTGAACCATCCTGTAAAGCGAGGGAATTTGGAGAGACGACATATCTTTCATTAGCCGTCCCTGTGAAGGCGAGAGGTGTAGAGAGAAAACGTCTCTTTCCATGGCCGTCCCTGCGGTTAAAGAGAGACTACATCTCTTTCTTGCTCATCCCTGTGAAGCGAGGGTTATGGAGAGAGAGAGGAGAGTCTCCTTCTTTGGTTGTACGACTTTTAAACCCATTCTCCTCTTTCTCAGCAGCAGTGGTGGTGGTGGTGTGATACGAATCCTTTTGACGAAGGCTAATGGTGGTTCCTCCTCTTCCGCTGGCTCCGGTGGAGTGTGATAAGTGATCTCGTCATTCGGGGCGGCATCTTCGCTCCATGAGCAGTTCTCTTATGTCCAAAAGACATGTAAAGAGGTGTCCGTGTTCCGGCCATTTAGCAGTACTGCGGTATAAGATTTTGATCATATCTGGGGTAATATAGCATTAATAGGAACTATAGACGGCAGCGTTTCCTGACGTTACCTCGCTAATGCGGGAAACAGCGATCAAGTATAATAATGATGATAAAAATAATGATAATAATAATAATAATAATAATAATAATAATAATAATAATAATAATAATACATAATGTATTTTTTCATATATATTCGCCATTTCCAGTGTTAGAGAGGTAGTGTTAAGAACGGAGGACTTAGCCTTAGCAGGAAAACTCCTCACTTGGCCCCCTTCTCTGTTCCTTCTTTTAGAAAAGTAAAAATAAGAGCGGAGGATTTCCAGTCCCCCGCTCCATCCCCTTTCAGTCGCCTTCTACGACACGCAGGGAATACATGGGAAGTACTCTTTTTCCCCATTCCCCAGGGATATATATATATATATATATATATATATATATATATATATATATATATATATATACTATGTTCCACCAACGTAATATAAGGAGGGACAGTCTATTTTCTCAAGGCCATTGTAGTTCCCATATCTGATGATCAAGTGCTGATATAACTACCCTTAATAACAGAGCCTCGTGCGTCAGACCTGCACATATTGGACGTCTCTGGTCCTTTCAGTGACATATTGACCTAAAATGAAGCAATTTCTCCAAGCACTAAAAATAGTGAGTGTGGAGGGAGAGGGAGAGGGAGGGAAAGTAATCAACACGAAGACCGTCCAGACCCCCTACCCTCACCCTATTAATTAGAGTCACACTCTTCACGTAGCTGAGTTCTCGCCCCCACGCGCACCGCAACCACCTCCACCACCACCACCACCACCACCGCTACATCTACCAACATCCCATCGCCAACAACACAACACACCTCCATCAAACAGCGCCATCAAAACACCAGAACTACCGCTACGCATAAAAAACATGCTAACACCATCACCAACTCCACCACCACACTCGTTGTCACCACCACAAGCGGTTGGACAGCCACCAGCACTCCCGTTACCAACACTACCTCCTCCAGTATCACCAACAACAGCACCGCTTCCAGCACCACACGCACCAACAACACTTTTTCCTCTTCGTAACTGTGACATACACAGTCGCGTTCGTCATATGTTGGAGTTTCATATTTCCATCAATTGTTTTTCGTTCTCAGTGAGAGGGTGTGCTATAATGGTCTGAACTCATGGAGAGAATGCGTGAAGAGAGGTACATAAAAAGGATATATGCGTCAGAAATGGAGGGGACCAAAAGGAAAAAGAGAGAGACCTGATTCAAAAGGAAAGGATGGGGTGAAAAACATTTTGAATGTCCTGAGCCTAAAAGTTCAGGAGGGTGAATGGCGTGCACGGGATAGAATGAATTGAAGTGACGTGAAATGCAGGGGTCAACGTGCTGTCAGTGGACTCGATTAGGGCATATAGAGCAGCCAGGGAAAACCACAGAAAGATTTGTGGGACCTGGTTGTGGATAAGGAGCTGTGGTTTCGGTGCATTACAGATGACAGCTAGAGAGTAAACGTGAGCTAATGGGGCCTTTCTTCGTCTGTCCTCCCTATATAGATATATTCAATTTGTAGATAAATCATAGGCTTTCTGAGATACTCCCCCGTGACATGCTGTAACCAATTCCTCTCATAATCTGTGGGAGTCCCATGGACCAATTACTGAAGTAATTATCTTTAATCATCTTATCAAAAGTGTTACAGAATTAGAATGGAAAACTTGCGTCAACCTGAAGTAACATCTGACACCGAAACACTTGTGTTCCCTTTTCTGAGCCATTTCATCTTTCCCTAAGAGGAGAGAGGGAGTCCTCGGCAATGACGATTATATAATCATACGAGGACTTGAGTATCAGAGGAAAAGAGAACTACTTTTCTTTATATACAAAACAAGTGAAAGATAATGTTAATGAATAATTCCCTGAACTCCGCGGAGGGGAGCGCTCAGCAAAGAGAAATTTGCTGGTGTTCAAACACTGCTTTGATGATGTCGGGTGGAAGAGAGGGAGAGCGAGGGAGAGGGAGAGAGAGAGAGAGAGAGAGGCCATGCCTTGTCTCTAAGGCGAGACCCACAAGAGCTGGTGCTCACGAGCAAAAGCGCCGCTAAAGACCCCTCCTTAGGTGCGCTTAATGAAAAGGGGGGGACGGTCAGATGGATCATCCTCGTTAAATCCTTTCATTTTCGGACCATCAATAAAGCCATGTTGCAATCTAGGGTAATAACGCCACCCGGATTCTTATGTGCCATATGTCAGCTGCACATAACTACTTACCACCAAGGAATTATAGGGGAGTTGCCGACCTCCTGAAAGTTATAAGGGTAGCCACATTGGAGTCCTCTGCCTCACAGACATCACACGAGGATCAGCCTGCTTGCCTCATCATCCCACCAGCCAAAGACAGATCCATTTATCTCCCTCTAACCCTAGTGTCCCTCACAGTAGGGACCTACTTACGCTCTACTGTCCACACGGGAAACTTCCTACCTTCCACTGTCAAAGGTGGGGTGGTACTTACTTTCCGCCAGCCACACAGGGAACTACCTACTTTCCATCATCCCACACTGGGACCTACTTACCTTCCACGAGTCACATGGGGAACTACCTACCTTCTACTAACCCACGCGGAGAGGTCTGTGTGCTGTCTGCATTAACCATGTCCTCAGCCAATCTGTTCTATTCATCCACCGCTCTTATACTATAAGAGTCTTTCTTCACAACCTTATTGACAAGACTCTAAATCACATTTCATGTTATGTCCTCTGGTTGCTCCGTCCCTACATCTCTCAAAGAACTAGACGTTATCTCTCCTGTCGTCTCTATAGGGTTAGAAAACGTGAGCGCGAAGTCATTTTCTTTGTACATGTTTTACGAAGCGTTCGAATCATATTTCGAAACGTATCATGAGTTCAAATAGAGGAAATTACTTTTTGGCAAGTGACAGGGATTAATGCCACTGGTGACTCTACATATTCCCATAAGGAAAGCAGGCTACCCATAGGAAATCCGATTCAAGAACTTTGATCAAAGGCTTTAATCGCTAGCTTGTCATATTCTTAGACAACGAAGGGGTAGAGGTAAGATTGGTCTGAATATACATGACTCAAATGATATTCCGGTTCTCTCCAGATGGTGGTACCCTTAGCTCCTCGCCCAACCCACCCTCTTTCCCATCATTAACATGGCATATAAACAAAACTTGCATGTATTCTGACTCTATCACACTCAATTGTTCATATCAAAGAAGCCTAAAACTTATAATATACTTAACATCTACTTAAACATAGTTTGAAACCACTTATCTTTCACCAGAATTCCAGTACCTTTCTTCGTGTGCTCACCTGCATAATTTCTAAGCCCAGTAATCTATATACATACATTATCACAGCATTTTGAAAAACCTTATCTGAAATATATCATTCCATCCCCACACACACAAACACACAGAATTACAATTCCAGCAAAGTTCCATTAATTTCCAACACTGTAAAACTCTCCATATATAATTAATTTTACTGCCGAAATGCTGGATCCCAGAGCAATCATTTTAACCTGATCCACGAGGGAAAAAAATAAAGTTTCTATTTTTTTCCATTTGCTGGAACGATTGGCGTTCGTATGCTGGGTTCAAAATGAATTCTGAAAATTTCAGTATTTCCTCAGAGCAGCGTTTCAGCTCTGTGCTTTGGGGAGCGTAATTATAAATTTTCCTATCCCTTTTCATCGGGATTATGGGACGCAGTGACTCTGTGGCATTACCCCGACACTAAGCTATGATATATTAAGGAAAAAGAAAATTTTACGTGCCAGGGAGAAAGAGTCTTTGATAAGATCTTTATTAGTGATGCAAATCATCGGAGGCTAGAGAATATGCGTATTGGTGAGTCGGTCCCACACACACTCTCTCTCGGGTAACAACTCCCTTGGGTTGATATGGATATACAGCTCCTACGTTATACCCTCACAAGTTCGGGCCGTACGGGCATCCCGAAGAAGGCGGCCGTACTCACACACACACACCACACACACGCTGTTCAAGCTGTCAAGAGGCACTGTCCAAAAGGAATGGAAAGAGCGCAAACGTCACATCTATACATTTGACAATAGACTGGGAACAGGCGTTCAGCTACCATAGACCGGGGCCTCACTAGTGACTGTGGTGTGTAAGGTTTTGGAAAAGATTAGCGGAAGGCAAGTGGACGACTTCCTTCGGAGGTGGAATGTCCTGGGTGAAAGACAGGATGGTCTTGGGGGGAAAAGGAGGTCATGTGTCACTAACCTCTTAAGAGTTTTACGAGAAGTTGAGATCAGTCCTGGACAAAAAAAAAAAAGGGATTCTGGGTGGATTGAATCTGTCTTCACGGATTGTTAAAGGATCTTTCTCTTAGACTTCAGGAACGTAAATAGTGTATAAGAACAGGGTCAGGCTTCCAATACCTTTGTTTTTTCACGTGAGAAATTACGACCGATGCTCTGACTGGACCAGTTGTTCTTCAGTTATAACCTGCAACTCTCTGATCAAGAGAGAGAGGTATCACTGAATCTTCATCTTATCAAATACACAAAGAACTGTGACGTGAGTATTAATGAAGGTCGGTACATACTGGATGAGCTCCGTCGAAGGCAGAACTTGTGTGAGCAGCTTAATCTGTCTTGACCGCGTAATAAAATTTTATGACGGGCACTGTGCCAGACCCGACAACCGGATGCCACATGCATGTGAACGGAAATGCCATATTTTTGCCTGCTTTGTATATATATATATATATATATATATATATATATATATATATATATATGTGTGTGTGTGTGTGTGTGTGTGTGTGTGTGTGCTCTTGTATCGCAAGAAAGGTGAAAATAGACACTATAAGCTTTCATGTTTGTCCCAACACCTCGTCAGAGATAATGAGACAAATTCACACACAGTAAGTAGACCAGAGAATGAGGACACGACCAGACATTTCGTGGATTACAGCTGAAGGAGGGGGTCTGATGACCTGGCAGGATGACACATCTTACATTCCTGTCCAGGTGAGAGCAGGTCACTTGAAATACTTGAATAGCACACTCGTCTACCCAAGGTTTACAAAATGCTGATACAGCTCATCGAGCAGCCCCTAAGGGAGGATGAACAGCTGCATGGACCGTGGACCGACTGCAGCGAGGTATCACCTAGCTTAAGAGGCGTTTTTCATTACACACAATGAACACACTTGCGGTCATAAGCCTTAAAAAAAAAAAAACTTATCTCCTGACAGTTGTAACCACTGCATCTTACCACCTGGGGAAATTTTGTACTCTGTGAGCCAGACCTCTCTGTGGAGCCATGTACCCCCAAGTCATGTATTTCTAGAGACAATGTGCCTCTGTAACCTTACCTCGGGTGAGGGTTTGCCATCAGTTACTAGAACGTCTGCGGCAGCTCTAACACCTCCCTCCTGTGAGAGCCAGGTCGTGAGGAACCATAGGCATCTTTGAGAGTCTAATGTCCTGTGCCCTATGGAGGTCCTGTAAACAGGGATGTTACTTTACGTTGGCTTAGAGTGACTCTGTCTACCCATTCTGAAGACCTTTGTGCCTCGCCAACCTGTGGCGCTGCTTTCAACTGGGTATCGTGTGGTGTACCGCTGGGCCGCTGCTGGCAAATCAGACTATTTTCTCCTGACATCCTAACTGTACTGTACCGATCGTGTGTGGACTGATAATAGCGAACCATTTGCTTGAATTCTTAAAGTCATAAGAAAACACACAAAACAGCTACAAAAACACATACTTACACATAGAAACACAGTTACATACAAACGTACATACACAGACACACGGTTACATACCCAAGTACATGCTCACAGACATACTGTTACATACACACGTACATGCACACGTCAATCGCACATATGCTCAGTGATCAAATAATGGCAATCAGCTAATGTTCACACGTGTCAATTTCTCGATCACGTAACAGTGAAATGATAAAAAATAGCTTTTTTTCAGGAATGTAACGAAATTCTGATGAATTTCTGCATTTTTCCTATGAGCGTTGTGTGCTGTGTATTAAAACGCTTTGAGGTTGGCGAGTGTCATTGTGATTTGTCCTGGCTCAAACCAAACACGTGTTGGCGAAAGAATATTCCTTTTATTGACAGAATATATTAATGAATCAGGATGTTCGTCCTTATATTCAGTCGCCTACTTTCTAGAGCGGAACACGAGAAGAGAAGCGGTTCTGAGGCTTGCAGCACTAGCAAAGTGCGTGTCTTCCCTCTCTGATGGGGTCGTGTGTGAGTAAATTTACACACCTCCTCTTCATAAGCACCAGGAGGTGAGGAAGGGCTATGGCGCAGTGTTATCTCTTGATCCAGCGATATGTCCTGACGTCCTTTTTAGCCTAACCGTATGTCTTGCGCGTACTGGGTGTGTGTGTGTGTGTGTGTGTGTATAATGGTCCGGCCAGCGAGAGTGTTTGAGGAAGGGGCGGTGGCGGCGGCGGCAGGGCCTCTCTTCTCTCATACATCTGAGGGCATATTGCACCAAGGCCTCATCAGCTTAGGCAGGAATTTTCTAATATCGGAGGCAGAGTGGTGGGGGAATTATTAACCCGGGGGAAGGAAACAAGTTTTGTCTCTACGAGAGGGTGAGGCTCTCTGTAGCACTTTTGCGTTTGGAGAGAGAGAGAGAGAGAGAGAGAGAGAGAGATTCGAACCAGGGCGGGTCCGTGCCTGAATTCACAGTCGTCAGTGCTAACCGGTGATATTCCTGAAGCCCATGAAATATTACGAGCATTTATATTACTTACGTTGACAGTGTTAAAAGGGTGATTCATCTTAGCCCATAGGTATTCAAGTTAAGCTGAATCTCCAACGCACTAAGATTCTCCTGCACTGCCACTTACCTGAATCGTCAGCCTTTCTATGACTCTCAGTCGTCTGATTCGCCTTGGTTTTGAATCACCTGCTTCGCGTGTGTCAGAGAGAGTTCCATATCGTTATGACAGAGAACCTGAGGATTCAGTATGGTTCAGAAGCCCTGGCTGTATGATCTCTGGATAAAATCGTTCATTCTTGTCCTTGTGTGGAACTCTCTGCTTCACAGAGTGTCAGAACCTCTTTTACCTCTTACCTCGCCATGCTTCGAAACCTGTTTTCGCCGTTATTCGAAACCTGTTTTCGCCGTTATTCGAAACCTGTTTTCGCCGTTATTCGAAACCTGCTTCGTCCTGGTGATGAGCTTCCGGGTGTCATCCTACTGTCTCGTTGGGATTGATTAAGAACCGACCTCCTGCCTCGGTGCCTCGCTTGGGTTGAGAAGCTCCTGTCCTTCTGGGGTTAAGACCCCCACCCCAGCTTCGCTAAGGTTTAAGAACCTCTTGCCTTGCTAGGGTTGAGAACCTCCTTGTCTTGCTGGGGTTTAGAACCTCCTGTATCGTAGGAGGGTTTAAAAACCTCCAGCCTCATTTCTCTGTAGAAACCACTGTCGCTCCCCAGGTTTCAAATCTCTTCCAATCTACCGTTGGCTCGGGACCCCATTCCTCACTTTAGATCCTCACATCCGGCTTGCCTTTCGTTAGCTGAAACCCCTCTCGCCATTGCCGGCTCGGGATCAACCCTTCCTATCTTCCGCCGTGGCCCAGATCCTAGATATATAAAGAGCGTGGCGTTCGAATTAATCTTTTCTTTTCTTTCCCTCAACTCCAGCAGCCACCTAGCCTGGCGTGCGTGCGAGTCCCTGTGGGAATCAAAATGACAGTGAACGCCACAACCAGCTTTGCCAGGGAACGTTACCGAGCCCGGCAGATCCGAGACCTGATCCCGGTTCACAAAGGCAATGGGTAGTTATGACCCGAATGAAATGCTGTTGTAAAGGGAGATTTATTCCCATGACTAAATCTTCTCGTTTTTGTTCGTTTATTATCATTTGACATTTAATGATTGTATGAAGATCAACGCGCGATTAAGGCCAGTGCAATCATATCAGCAAAAAGATAACAGTAATAATGATGATAATGATGATAATAATGATAATAATAATAATGATAATAATAATAATAATAATTATGATTATGATAATAATTATAATAGAATAATAATAATAATAATAATAATAATAATAATAATAATAATAATAATGATAATAAAAATAAAATGATAATAATGTTAATGGTAATAATAATAACAATGATAATAATGATATTGATGATAATGATAATAGAATAAGAATAACAATAATCATAAAAATAATGATATTATCATTATTATTATTATTATTATTATTATTATCATTATTATTATTATTATTAATATTATTACTATCAACAATGATAATGATAATGATAATAATAATAACGATAATGATAACAATAATAATGATAATGATAATAATTCTACAATTACATAATCTTAACGAAAAGGTAATGGAACGTATATCAAACTACAGTAATAAAATACACCACAGAATTCCACCAGTGATAAGTACAACAGCTGGTCTTATAATGACGGAGCCAGCAACTGGAATAACACACTAAGAGCTGTGCACAAATTACCCCGAGAACGGTATAGCATATTCTTATTTCACCTTTGTTGTGTGTAAATATACATTATTTTGTCTGCCGTTCTTATATACCTTCAGCATTGTATCCTTTTTGCCATTCATTTGATTAAAAGTTACACGAGAACTTCTCCCTCGACAAAAGTGTATGTAAAGAGCACCCAAAACCCTATTTACAACAGTCGCCTCTTTAGTGATGAGCGGGAGCCTTCGTCAGCGCAGGTTCCGGCCGCTTGTCTCCGGGGAAGGGTCGCTGGTCCGTCATACGATACAGACCTTGTTATCAATGTCCTCTTGCGTCCCTCTCAGTTGGGATCAGAGGCTTTGCATATACGAACGAGGAGAGGGGGAAAAAATATCGTATTATCTATGTCTTTTTTTGTGCCCTCAGTGACAAAAATATTCTGGAAAAACGATATATATCATGTGTATATTTCTGATACTTTTCCATGTACCTTTGCGGGACAGAGGAAATAAAAAAGAAAAAGTCAGACGGTACTGTATTGGCTTTCATATACCTAATAACACACATATTAAGCAAACTACATATATACCCTTAGAACATTTATGTCTACAGCCATAGACGAGGGATAGGAATCCTCCTTATCCATTACAAATGAATAAGATTATCAGCTCCACCCTAAATTACGCCTCACCTGCCTGGTCATCCACCCTTTCAAAGCAAACATACTAGAAATACAGTCCACAGAAGACAGAAGAGTTAGATCAATCGCCGGTTGCTGTTCAATTAGAAGTATTCAGCAAAGGCACAATAGTTCCACCTCAACGCGCTCAGAACTCCGTTCTTTACAAGAACACTGGACCCCTCCCACTCAGTCCACTTCAGAATCACCCACACCAAATCCCCCTGACAGAAATAATATACTTATCCTTGCCTCAAACATCCAATGCTTGCAGACTCGCACTTCTCCCGTTAAACACAACACTGACCAAATGCATGTCCTTCTCACACACTGTCGTGTGTCTCGTACGTGGTTATTATAGTCACAGTCTGGCCTCATCTCCCTGTGTCTCATCCTCTAACTTCCAAACTTGACCCTCTTGCTCTACGCCGCAATGTTGGTTCACTTTCCCTTTTCTATAGGTATTACTTTG
>JAYMFT010042635.1:0-15549 GCA_038088735.1 Panulirus argus | reverse complement strand
GATGGGTTTTTCTTCGTCTGTTTCCTGGCGCTACCTCGCTGACACGGGAAACAGCGATCAAGTATAATAAATATATATATATATATATATATATATATATATATATATATACCTGGGGATAGGGGAAAAGGATACTTCCCACGTATTCCCTGCGTGCCGTAAAAGGCGAATAAAAGGGGAGGGAGCGGGGTGCTGGAAATCCTCCCCTCCTGTTTTCACTTTCCAAAATAAGGAACAGAGAAGGGGGCCAAGTGAGGATTTTCCCTCTAAGGTCAGTGCTCAGTTCCTAACGCTACCTCGCTAACGTGGGAAAAGTCGAATATGTATAGAAAAAAGAAATATATATATATATATATATATATATATATATATATATATAATGTATAGTGTTGTCTTGAAGGGACTGAAGAACTTGTGCGTAGTTATTACACTGACGAGATTTCAACTTTATATTGCTATGTAGAGATAGTTTATCTATGATGTCGTGTGCGACATAATCTCAAAGGCTGTGGACTGAACGCCTTACGTGAAGGTTGTCTACAGTACCGTGCCGTGTCAGACATGAAGAGTCTCCTCTCGAGTCATCAGCATCGTCGGCCACACTACGGTTTCCTCGTACCTCCGGCACTTCCTGATGGGAGTTCTGTTGCTGATGAGTTCAGGGGGCGCGCTCTTCCCTCCTCCTGGGACCTCCACACAGCACTTGGTACGGCGTTGAGTAATCTCCATCTACTTAAGGCTGATTTTTGGTCTGCTTGGCTCCTCACGGAGGAAATGGGTGAGCATAAGTCGCCGGTTGGTGGCCGTCCGTCTAGACTTCCTGGAGATGTTTGCGCTCGGCAGATCACACACTCCGTGTCACTTGTTGACACCGGGCACGACCAGAGGTCTTGGGTGTTGGCGGAGTCAACATCATAAGTGGGATGTTGTCTCGCCGCCATCTCTCATCCCCCTGTGTGCCGAGGAAACCGTGGCGGAAGTTCTTATTCTAGTGTTATTGACAGTTGTTTACCCGAGGCACACGTGCTGCAGATGTCAGGGTTTGTTCTGTTATACTCAAGCAGTATCCCCTTAGCCTTTTGCTTCATTGAAACTCAGTGACTATGAATGTAGGAAAGAGGAAAGTTAATTAATTGCCTCACTTGAAACGGAGTTTTCAACGCTATATATTGCTCAACTGTCGGCAAAATGAGTTCAGCTGCCAGTAATCAGGTCCTTGGCTCATCTGGAGTTATCACCAAAAACAGTTTTGGGATGAACAGTCTGTCGTGTGAGGATCTGCTGGGGATTAGCGTCATAAATTCGACGCGCTTCCGCCATCTGGACATGAAATATTCTCAGTTTTTTTCTTTGTGGAGTCCCCATGTGACGTGTGGGTGACTTCCTGCTCATGCACCTGCCACGGGCAGGAGAGTCCGTCCACAAGCGTTCCTGTTGGCTGGGGTACAGCAGCAGCCACACAGACTGCCTCCATCTGTTGCAATCGGGAACTCCCGAGGCAGCGTGGTAAGGACAAGTTTCCCAAGTTAGGCCGGCAAGTCCTCTACCACCCTGAACACCACCACCACCACCGCCGCTGCTGCTGCCTCCTCCTCCTCCTCCTCCTCCTTGTTACACACAACGTTACTGCCTTCGTCTGGCAGATTCCTCCCTCTCATGCAGCCCCGTCAACCACCTATGATGTCATTGTACTGCCCCCAAACCATGCCAGAGGAAGCTGTTTTATTATCGTTTTTATTAGGGTTTAGAGCAATATTCCTGCTCCGCAGCAGAGGACGTCCTCACACACTATCAGGTCTTGTGTTACCTGCCTTTCCTATATGACTTCCACACAGCCTCATCGGTTATGACCGAATCTTGAGATCATTGTGTGTTGACTGTTAATATTTTTCGTCCCTGTCACGCGTCTCTCTGATTAATAGCGGTATGCGTCTGACTAACTGACATTTCATTAATGCCATAATCTGACTGGTATTTTTGGGTTTAATATGCCAAGATATTATCGTGTGAAACCTTCTGTTGACAGAGATGAACGACACGTCTTCTGAGCGACGTGTCGCAACAACCTGAAACGTTGGTATGGTTTCTTGCTTGCTCATTCAGTACAGCAGCAGACCGCTTGGTCTGTATATAACAATTTTGCAGAGCAGGTAAACTGGTCCTCGGTAATTCACCAGTGCAGTAAACTGCCGGATGTGTATAGTTATTCATGATTGGGGTAAACTACTATTTTGTACGGTAATTCACATGCGCAGTAAACCACTAATATCTGAAGTATTTCACTTGTACAGTAAACTACCAAGTTATATATCAGTTCCACTACGGAGTAAGGTACTAATTTATATAGTAGTGCTGCCGCGCTGAAAACTTGCTGATTTACTGCTTCCCTCTCGGGGAATTGCACACGTCTCTTGTCACTATTTAAATCTCTCGGTAATTACCATTTCCCTTTTTCCTTTTTCACTCACTTCCCAACTCTCTTTGTTAGTCCAGATCCTCCTGCCGCCTCTCTCCCCTGCCTTTATACCGTCCTCAGGGAGGGTGTGTGTGTGTGTGTGTGTGTGTGTGTGTGTGTGTGTTCCAAGTAGCGAGGGAGGGAGTGTCTGAGAAATATCTCCCGCGACTCTTTGCCTTGTCTGGGCGCCAGTAAGCGGGAGTTATATTTCAACACCCATTTTTAAGGGGCGTCGCGCTATTGCTTAAAGCAGCCGCTGGAGGTCCTTGGTGAGTAATGGCTCTTGCTCAAGTGCTGAGTCCAACAACAGCCTGAAATTTGGCCGGGCGCTCAAAAATCGGGCTGGGAGGTGGGCGCGCGGCTTTGTTTTGTAAACATGGGTGCGTGGGTCGTAAACATTGAGACGCTCATAAATGGGACGTCCCAAATGTTTACAGGCAGCCCACCGCTGTTTATGAACATCGTTGCTTTGGTCTTGAACACTGGGACGTTTGGAACGGAACGTTGCTCGTAAACATTGATGCTTCGCCTATAAACCGTGGGACGTTTGAAATGGGACGTGGGACATAAATACTGAGATGCTGTTGAGTAAGGTGGTGGTGCATTGCGTTGTTCATAAGCTTTGGGATGATCAGAAAAGTTACTGGCACGAACGTTGATACGTTGATCAGAAACTGTGTTTAGTTGTTTTTACGTGTTGGGGGCTATTCAAAAACGTTCGCAAGTTTTAAAAAAATCGTTTTTGCGTTTTCTTAAATTTTTTGGAAAATTCACAAACGCGTTTTAATTATACCTCAACGTTAATCATACATCGGGTTGTCAGTACATATTGGATATTTTCAAATGTCGTTAATTGTTAAGGAAAAAGAAAACGTTCTTGCGTTGTTTATACATGTTGGACTTTTATCTTTAAACGTTAGTAAGTTGTTCGGGAACGTTAGATGACAGAGTTGATGCATTTGTCAGAAACGTTTGTTAATAGTCGGTGGTGCTTTGCTTAGACGCGTTCTTCTGTTCTGCTGATGTTGATCTCACACATGATGGGACCCTCACGGGTATTTTGACCTGTGTTTATACATTTTGGTTTGTTGAATATTTGAGCTGTTTCATATCCCATGATCGCGACAGCACGATCTTTCAGCACGACGATACGACGACCTTTGAGCACGACGGTACGACCCTTCGGTACGATGTGACGACCCTTAATCACGACTGTAGAATCATAGGCCTTTGATAACCCATGAGGGTCTCAGTGTCATCGGAAGTAGGCCATCATACCCAAGGGTCGTCCCGTCGTGCTTAAGGGTCGTATTGTCGTCCTGAAGGATTGTACCGTCGCGCTCAAGAATCACACAGTCGTGCTCAAGGGTCGTAATGTCGTGGTCAAAGAGTTGTGGTGTTCCAGGGTGAATTTTGACGTCATTTACGTTGGTTTGTTTTTCTTTTTGTGTTGTTAGTAGTAATGATGTATTGTAAGTCGTAGTGGGTTATGAGCCTTGTTAGTAAGTGTGTCGGTGTGTTATTACGAGTGTTGTCCTGGTTGTAGATGTGTCAAGAGTTATCGTGGTGCTGTTGTTAGACACTCGGGTGGAGTAGATGATGATGCTTTCTTATCAAGACACGTAGATGATGTAGGTTATACTGTTATCTTGCTAAGATACCCAGGTGGCGAAGGTGATATAGTTATCTTTTGATGTCCAGGAAAAGTAAGTGAAGCAGTTATCTTAAGGTACCCAGGTAGCGTAGATGATGCTGTTTATCTCGTTAAGTCACCCAGGTGAAGTAGGAGATACTGTTATCTTGTAGAGACACCCAGGTGACGTAGGTGGTGGTGGCGTAGGGTCAGTAGTTAAAGCTGCTATCTTGCTAGATACTGAGGAAGCGTAGGTTATGTTACGTAACTTGTTAAGACACGCAGGTGACATAGGTAAAGATGTTACCTTGTTGGTAAGTCTGGTAGGGTGAGTGATGTTGGCACGATGGACTATAACTGTGGTAGCGGAGGCTGGCATCCCGAACATATGATATCAGTGGCAGTAGAAGGTTCAGGACTCCCCACACCACACCTCTCACAGGCAAACAGAACACTTCACTAGTTATTGTATCACACTGGTCGTTTAATATGTGTCATACTTCCGCAACAACACAGTATGTACTGCGACATACTTAGATTGAAGTGTACAGTTACTTTTCTATTATATAATGTCCGACATGGCACGGAGAAGAGCATGTCCCAGTCATGGCCTTACTGGGTGAAAGATGGAACTGAAGATGGAAGAAAGAAACATGGATGGAGGGATTGATATGGTCCAAGGACGTCGTAATATTGTTGTTTCCGGGCTTTTCATGAAGACACGTCTGAGTATCCGTCTGCATGTCTGTAACAGTCTATGATTTAGATCTTAGATACTTACTTTATCCCTTACGTTAACGTTCACTCGTGTAAGACTTGCGTCTGTAAGAAATATATCCTTTTTTCTTAACTCTCTCGTCTTGTGAGATATGAAGAGATGTGAAGCGAAGAATAATAATGAACGATAACCAGTGTTGGGAGAAGAAACTTCGCGTGAACCACCCTTCTTCAAGTTGCCAATGGCTTATTGGATGAGGAAAGGTTTATAGATTTTGCTGTGACGCCTCCCGGGCCCTCTTGCCGGCCGCCGTGAGGAAGGCGGTTATCTCAATAGTCTTTCCTTACTGATGGGGTCGAGAGGCGGCCTCGCTCTCCTGCTGCTGCTAGCGGTGCACAGAATCTGCGGAATCCATTAATGATGATTTTGATTACTGCCACTATTATTACTACTACTTCTATTACTAGTAGTAGTAGTACTTATTGATAATTATGATCTCAGTAATGATAATAAACATAATAATAATGATAACTATCAATAATGATCATAATAATTATGATAATTATGGTAATGATGATAATAACTAAGACTATATTGAATGACTGTAGTGAGAGGATTCAAACATACAGACAAAATACCCACACTGTGGACGGTGAGGCTAAAAAAAGGAAGCAAGAGTGTTAAACAGTGTATACCAACTCTGGAACGGCGCTGTGCTGAGTACTGCCGGCTGGGCTGGGCCTGGTCTTGTAGCGGTGGTGTGCACCAGCTGAGACGGGCTGGCCCGATGCCGGTATGGCAAAACGGCGACCACCACCACGTACATACCCCTGGTGTGGTGGCTTCCTCTTGACCCGGGAAGTAGGGACCGGCTGTATACTGAGAGTCTGCAGGTAGATGTGAACGTTGTGTGTCCTGGTGTGGCCTAGGGCTTCTACAACACACACACACACGCACACACGATCCTTCGTGGTGTAACGGTTAGCGTTGCAGACCGTCACGTATGCACGGGTCACCTGGGATCAAACCTGGATAGGTTCGAATCCTGGTTACGGCAGCCTGTTCACTGTCCAACCAACTGTTCATCCTCCCCTAGGGGCTAGTCGATAAAATTGGTACCTGACTTACACTAGGGTGTGTTTGTTTGTGTATACATACATGGGGGTAGAGACATGGTGCATATATACAAGATCAAGAGACGAGGCAACACGAGTGGAAAACTCTCTCTCCCGGACACACACACACACACACATCATATAGGAATGTTTGACTGACTGAGTGACTGATGAAAAACGATTCTCCCGATATTACGGTCAGTATGATTACAACTAATGAGAAATGTAGAATCAATTTTTTTGTTCTTATCTTTTTCCTGGGTGCCAAGATACGAGAACTTGCTAGAGTGGTACAAATCTGACGTCGTTTCTCCTGAGCCGAAGAAGTTTTAGAAAAATCGACAATCGACGCGATAACCGAAGAAAACTGTTGAGGGAAGAGAGACATAAGGTACCAGCGTACGCACTGGAAAACATCAATAGAACGCTGTCAAGGGAGTCTGGCCGAGCGGGGGTGGGGTTGGAACGTTGCCGAAACAGGACTCTGGGAAATGTCGGACCGTGTCATCGGGTCGTGAAACATTTGCTCTGGGGCTGTAGTTGTGGCTTCCCCCCTCCGGGCTCCATGGTGGGGACCTGTGACTACCTTCCAGTGGCTGCTGTGAGGAGAGCAACAGACAGGCACATGAGAGTACACGGGAAGGACATAGAACGGATGACCAGTTGGTCTGTGATCAGGTTATCTGCTGGAAGACGGTAATGGAATCTCTTACTGCCCTCATCTGTATACATTAGCAATATATGGGAGTACATGGAAAAGATGGATATTAAAAAAAACTGATGACATAAGACGAAGTTATCTGCTGGAGGACAGTAATACGATCCTTCATTCGTACTCTGTGTAGATGGAGACAAGAGATACAAAGAGTGAAGAAGGGAGATCACTGAGTTGTGATTGGGGAGGTGAGTGAAAGGTGAGGAATTCCCAGGATGGGGAGGTAGCTCATGGTCCTTAGCGTGAAGGGAAAAGTGTGAAGAGTGGATTATGAAGGTGTCTTGGGCAAGATGAGGATGCATAGGATGGAGGATGAGGAAAGGTGAGGACTGCAGGATGGAGGTGACTTACATAGGTGAGGATAGTGAGGATACATTAAGGGTTGGTGATGATGATAATGCCATATTGGTGAAGCTGTAATAAAATGATCTTGGGAAGGAGTGGATACGTGTGGTCGGAGGTGAGGACGTGTGATGGGTGAGCCGTGATTGCCTTGAAGGAGGTGAACGCACTCATGATGGTAGCGTGTGTCGGGGAGCAAACTTCGCCAACCAGGGGAGGAAGCAGCAGCTAAGGGAGACGACCATCATTCAGGGGGCAGCAGCGGCTAAGGGAGATAACCGTGACTGAGGAGGGAGGAACTAAGGGAGAAGGTACTAGCGACCACCTAGCCCCCATCTCTCCCTTTATTAAGCATAGTTAAAGATGTTGCCGTCCAGGTGGCCTTTCCCATCCTCCGCGAATGAAAGGACGGGGGTTCGAGGTCCCCTTCCCCACCGCCAGCGTTACACACACACACAGCCAGGCCGGCCCGACTGGTGGTTGCAACTCGGGGCCGTCAAGACAATTTGGACGTGTGCCCAGACGGGCCCAGCAATTGCTGATCAATTCATCGTCACGCGCCGCTTGATCACACTTCCCTCCGCCTGGCTCCCTCCCTCCCTCCCTCCTGTGGTGCAGCAACGGATCTGATGATCACACTTCCCTCCGCCTGGCTCCCTCCCTCCCTTTTTCCCTCCCTCCTGTGGTGCAGCACCGGGCCTGGTGATCATACTTCCCTCCGCCTGGATCCCTCCGTCCCTCGCTCCTGTGGTGCAGTTCCTGACTTGGTGATCACAGTTTCCTCCACCTGGCTCCCTCCTTTCCTCCCTCCTGTGGTGCAGTTCCGGACCTGTTGATTACAGTTCCCTCCACCTGGCTTCCTCCCTCCTGTGGTACAGCACTGGGCCTGGCATCGTCATGTCGTGAGAATGAAACCAGGAAATTAGACAAGAGTTATGCGTCTACAAGAGTGAGGCAGTGTCTCTCATCTCTCCACGAGTACCGACGACGTGTTATGCCAGTGAGACGAGGCCAAAGAAGAGAGAGAGAGCGAGAGAGAGAGAGCGAGAGAGATAGATAGATAGATAGATAGATAGATAGATAGAGAGAGAGAGAGAGAGAGGGGGGGGGGCACCTACCTTCGAGTACCTACTATACGAGAGTTGGTAATGTGGTACGGCTGTCAGGGAAGAGGTAGAGAGAAAGAGAGAGAGAATAATATCATTCCAGCGTCATTCGGACACAGCAAAATACATCCAATATTTGTCTCTTGGGAATGTTTTACACTGCCACCAGTAAACGAAATCTTTGGTTTGCAGATCATTTTACACCGGGCGAGCCTGGGATTTTGTCGTAAATGCAGATGTGTTAAGAAAAGCAATGATTTACCGGGGTGTTGGTTTGAGTCTCTATAGCCTCCTTATCTTGCTGACGAGTGACACAAGTGATTACTTGTTCAGAATTGGTGGAGTTCGTCTTGACCTCTTGAGGACGCACGTACGACCCTTGGGGAAGGTGGTAAGACCCTTGGGTATGATGTCCTGGGCCTTTGGCCTGACCTTTTAAAGGTTTTAAGGGAACACCCCCCAGGCTCCAATCCCCACCGCCGTTACGCCATACTTTCACACGAGTTACACCCAATAAATTAATTCGTAAAAAAAAGGAAAACGTTTCATAGAAAACTGATTGTAAGTGGGCCAATTCCCCATCTTGAAATTCCTTTGCAAGTTTTCTTGGAGGTCGTCATTGTGGCCAATATTGGGAGCCTGACACGACCTGATTGCCTGTGGGATATTGCCTTCCCTAAGGTGTCTGAGAGAGCCATTGTGTAGCCCTGAAAAACATGTCATTGCCCGGAATTAATGAATTCAAATTACTGGTATTCTTGATAATAATAATGATAATGATAATAATTATATTATTATTATTATTATTATTATTATTATTATTACTATTATTATCATTATCAATATTATCATTATTATCGAAGGTATTTACAGATTAATTTTTGGGGGATGATGTCTGTTTGATGTGAAAATTGTGATTGACATTAGACCTTTTTCCACTGTAATTAGGAGCGCGGGCTTAATCACCAACAGACGTGTCATTTCCAAGCACGTACGAACGGACAGATGTGTCATTTCACCTGGAACGTACGCACGGACCACTCCCAACAGCTCGTTCTAACGCACGGACATCCGATTCATCACCAATTACGTACGCAAGAACAGAAGTGTCATCACTACTTACGTACTCATGCACGAACAGACTTCCCATCAATACGTACGTACACGCCGGCAGGAGTGCCATCATCTCTTGCACACGCACGAACAGTGCTGTCATTACCCCGCCACACACACACGGACAGACGGATCTCGCCACGTACGTACATTAGACTTGCTATTACCATGTACGTAACTACGGTTCGTACGGAGTGATGGACTGCCATCAAGACGCACGTACTCACGGACATCACCGCAAACGCACGCAAGCACTTACGGACCGACGGACAGACGCGAGTACTTTAAGATGTTCTCGCTGGGGCGCCTTCTTCAGTGTCACTGACTAGGGGACGGTGAAGGGAAAGCAATGTGGAGAGAGAGAGAGAGAGAGAGAGAGAGAGAGAGAGAGAGAGAGAGAGAGAGGAGAACAAGGGTACTTTGCGACAGTCGGAAGGAAGGCCGGCCTTAGCCCACCCTGGCGAAAATGAACTGAGGGCGAGAAGCAACAGAAAACGGATCGTGATAGCCAAAGACCTGGAGAATATAACAAAGACCTATATACAAGAAATATTACAGAGAGAACTGTAATTGTGGAATAGATATGTACACGGGTGTCTGCTGGTAGCCACGTGCGTGTTTTAGTTCTCTTGTGGCTGCCAGCGTATTCCTGAATCATGTGTTCTCTTGTGATTCATCTGCGTACACATAGGTACGTAATGCTCACTGTTATTGAAACATAGGGGATCTAAGAATTGCAACTTTTTAGCCCTAAAAGATGGCGTTTTTTTAGTATGATTTGTGAATATCATTGGTCGCGTCGCCTGCTGCTGCAGCATGGCATGCAGGTCGCTTTGTCCGTCGTTGTCGTCCGTCAGCCCGTCCGTCCGTCGTCTCGTCCGTCCGTCCGTCCGTTGTTGGGAGTCGCACCCTGGTTTAGCGAAGATGTGTCTGACCTGACCCGTAAGTATTAGCCTGAGCAAATAAAACTGTATGCTGTATACAGGTCTCACAGAAATGGCATAAGACCCACAACTCTAGTTTATATTTTTGTCCGAGTCGTGAACGTTTAAAAAAAAAGCTTTACCTTGGAAATTGCCTATGGAGGTGTGAAGCATTCACTTCCCTTTCATTCCTGTGGAAGAAAAACAGGAGAGGAGTTCAACGAGCCGTTTCGTCTAATGACATATATAGTACCTGGTTTTACACACGCGTGAATGACTTAACGAGGCTATTCTATGGGAGATTAATTGGCGGATGTGCGTGACCTCTCGGCGGGCTGACACGGCTGCTGACGAAGGTTACACAACCACGCAACACATTCTCCTGAAGGTTTAGAGTCGCTAATGTTACGAAGTGGAGGGTAGGTTTGGTACCCCGTTTTCAGTGACCGTCCATTGGTACGTCATCCGTGTTTTTGTCTGTCCGTCGCTGTCCATCCATCTAGATTTCTAGACAGTGTTGGGTAGATTGACAGATAGACAGACAAACGACCACTAGTGACATGTACTGAAAGACAGAGGCGAAACAGGGTATCCATAATGCGCTCAGACTTGGCTACTCAGGTTCACAAGTAGAATGTCAGGTTATTCAACTTCTGCTGAGCATTGCTACTTCTTCTTCTGACGCACATCAGCAGCTGCTGTTAGGATTCCTGAGAAAGGCTGTAGACAGGTTCATCACATTCACATGTACAGTACATGACTCGTTGTGGAGCGAGGCTCCTAAAGGAGATGAGTGATGCACTCATGTTGAATGATCCCACGTACAGAAGAGGGACTGTACCGTAACCTGTCCCTGCATTTCTTCCCGTTCCCAGCCGTCCAGGTGGCATGTCTCGCAGGGCTTCATTCTGCTGTGTCATCATGAGCATCTCGTATAGCTAGATTTTCCTCTGTTTCTGATCAAGTTGTTTTACTTGTTAAATGGTTCGAGTTGACTGGTTCAGGAATTCAGATTCTACTGAAGCATCGCCTTGTCGTTTTGCTTTAGCCTTGGATATGTCATATGTTTTTCACATAATATTTACAAATAAGCAAGGACAATTGTGTTCATGTTTTACAATGTTATGAGTAAGGATTTAAGAAAATATTGAATCATTTAGTGAATTACTGTAAGCGAAGAAAGTTTTACATACATGGGATCCCATTTCTGGAGCTTTCTCTTCTGTCATACAGCTTTTTAAACTTCTATATTCTGTCCACACTCACACCCTCATGATTGTTTCTACCATTCATCAGTTGCTCCTAAGGTGTAACAGTGCCTCTTCCCGTCTTTTGTTACAAGTTTCTTGCTTAATCTCAAGGCCTCTGGTTCCTCTACCCTTGCATTTCTTCGGTTCACTCTCAACATCATCAGACTGGTAAAAAAAAGATAAAGATTGTGATCAGGTCACCCTTTGCTCTTCTCTTTCCATAATGGACAACTTTAAGGCCTTAAACTTTTCCCTGTAACAAGCGTTCTCGTTCGGTTACCATCTCTGGACCTTCTCTCGCTCTTTGTCCGTCTTATGACACGGTGACTAAATTTGAGAAGCATATTTGGCCTCATGTAAGATACAAACAGCTTGTTGAATATTTCCTTATCCATGTATTTGAGCGATATTCAAATATTGGTCAGCAGACAGGATGTGTGTTTACTATTTTCCCAAGGTGGGATTCTGGCGAAAGGTTATGGATGAGAAGTTGACATCCAAGCCTTCCTCACCCACAGGTTTCAGCAGCTTTACATCCGAGGACTCCTCTCACTGCGTCCCGTTCTCATCATTTATATTTACATGGCTGAATCTGTGTGTGACTGCTGTCTGTGATTACTGTTGTTCATCGGGGAGGGAGTTTTGCACTAGCGTTGTCCCATCTCTTAGCCTTGTATGTGTATATGTACTGTCTTTAATTTTGTCTACACACACACACCAGCCTAAGCCGGGTACCCATTTATCGTCCACCCGCCGCGGGAGGACGAACACCTGAATTGCGTGTGAGCCGACTGCCACGTCCAGGCTACGACCCCTTGCGGGCCCGACCCCGGGCGAGTCCTTGCTGACTTATAGTCAGAAACGCCTCCCACTGCACCACGGAGGCCTGACTGTGTGTAGCTATTGTGTATGTTTTACGGGGAGAGAGTTTTACACTCGTGGGGTCCCATCTCTTGGCCATTCTCTATCTTACAGCTTCTTAAATCTTGTACGCTGTCTGCATTAACCATGTCCTCAGTTATCTAATTCCTTTCGTCCGTCACTCATATGCTCTTAGTTACTTCTTTACATCTTTTTTAGCAAGTTCTATTCATAATTTCATGCTATGTTGTCTGGTTGCTCTGTCCCTGTGTCTGTCAAAATATTGTTCGCTGTGCACGTTATCGATGTGTTTTTAAGGGAGGAACTACGGTGGGCTGAAATGTTCGTTGTTCGTTGTTATGTTCTAGTCTGTGTTAGAAATACGTTATCTACGTTTTCTTTTCAACGCAGTGTTGATCATCGTCCGGAGAGGCGCACATCTGCGTGCGGGGTCCAGGATTTCCGTCGCTTCATTACTCTTCGTAAATCATATGTTTACACCAGCGCCGTGAGCCATGCTGCCGTTCCATATATCAGGGTTGTTGTCATTGTTAGTAACGGGAGCTGAGCCGCTGCTGCTGACGGGAATATACGTAACGTTCAGTAACGTCCTCTCTCGCTAAGCTTCGAGAGGTTCCCTCATTCGACGAGCGCTGATGTCGGTCGGACAATAGCTTCCTTAGACTCGAATGAAATGGAAGACTGACTGTGAATCCATACGTTAGATTTATTATTTACTGTGACAGAGCATGATGGCGTGTGACATGCTGACCTGACCCGCAAGGTCACACGTTCATCGTGGCTATATTTCTTTTTTCAGGAATAGATCTAATCCATGGAATGACTGTCTCCCATTTCATGCACATCTAAAGACTCGACCATTTGATCGGCGGCGTTGCTTCTCGGTGAGTGAGGGATTGTGCGTAAGCCGAGAGGGAGATTATTGAACCGGATTCCACCCTTGGATGGCGCACGGAGGGACCGGTGTGCATACAGTGGCGGGGTAAATCCTGGGGCGTGTGCGCCTCTCTCCTGCCAGAGCGTCCTGCCTTCCACAGGCTCCCTGCCGGCCCGCCATGTGACCAGGGTCTTCCGGCCTGGGAAAGGACGGCGTTCCTCGCCACCGGAAAATATCCCACATCTTCTGATCGCTAGCGCGCGCGCGCGCACACACACACACACACACACACACACACACATACACACACACACACACACACACACACACACACACACAGCTCTCTTACCTTCCTTCCGCATAAAGTGTTGACACAGTAAATATGCTGATTCCTTGCCCCTGAAATTGAACTCCTCTCAGAGTGATGGTGTTCTCTCTTCGTTCTTTTGGAGTCTGCTGACGGACGAGCGATGGCCATGAAGCATCAGTTGAGTATTCATGACATATTTCCTCCGTGGAACGATGCAGTTGGCTTGATTTACTCTCATGAAACACTTGAAAGTGGACCACATGATGGTGTTTCCTTTCTCTCTCATATCGAAGCATCGAAGGCTTCAGTTGTGAGCGATGCCAGGCCTTCAGTGAACCATAATAAAGAACTAGAGCAATATATAACAGGAAATGAAGAACATGAGAGTCTTTTTTTTGTTTTAGATATTGGAGAACATGTTATTTGGAAGGGAACAGGAATAACATTAAAAGATTGAGGGTTCCATGGGTGGCCATTCCAGCATAAGGAAGAACCAGACATCAGGATGGTCCTGCCGTAACCCGCCACCGGCCACACAGTAATCACGTGGTCCGGTGTGTTGTAGCTGGCCGAAATGGTTTTTGTCTCTCCCATATTGCCCTGTGGCCTGGGAGCTCCAAGTATCTCTAGCGATTAGTTATTTCAGAATCATTTTAGTCTGAATCACATACACCTTTCTGTTCCTCGGGGAAGGATTGTGGGAGGGGGGGGGGGATGGACGGGGGAAGGTACGAGTGAGAGAATGGGAGAGAGTTATACAGTGTATGGTTGTATGGTGTGGGTTTTAATGAGAAGTGTGGATTGTTTATTGGATACGTATTTTTGGTGTTTTATCTATAAACCCCCGACAGACAGGTGTGTGTGTGTGTGTGTGTGTGTGTGTGAAGTGATGATGTTGCCTGTTGTTAAGGGAATCAGCTAGGTTAAGGTAAGCAACGTTTGTTAGCGATGGGGGCTCATGTTTCTCTTAGCTGCTTGCGGCTTCTTAAAAACCAAGGGTGTTCCATAGCCTACTGCTATCAAGGTCTTTGTTGTCTTCTTCTTGTCTTGCTTCCCTTAAGCAAGTACAGCCGGCCCCGCTACCGACCGGGACAGTCAGCGTTGTCAATCCACCTCTCTCCGTGACGTGTGAACCCAGGCAGTATCGACTCGCTGCTTCGAAGCTTTCATTTGTGACCTGGGGTGTGAGGGGGGTGACAGGGTGACGAGGTAAGGAGGGAAGAGTGGAGAGGGGTGAGGGAGGAGTACGCTGTTAGCTGAAACCTCCATACAGTACAATATTTCCCGAGGAAAATATAGAAATAAGTAGGACGGTAATAACAAATTAGGACGTTATTCGCCACTTGCGCTGGAGGTCTGAATTATTCAATGATAATGCAACAACCCCACGCCCCCATAATAGCACATACGCACACCCACACACACACGCACACAAAGGCCATGTCCTTCCTTCCGTCCACGGAAGTAAATGTCGCCAACTCGAGGATGACCTTTACACCTGCTGGGGGTGTCGTAGGTGTCGTAAGGGGCAGTTCTTACGACCTGTGTAGTGGGTAAAGGATGCATTTGATGGTTAACCATTTTGTTCTCAACATGATTACCCAAGAAGTTGTCAGATATATTTAGATATAATGAATATGAAAAAGGAATATTATTTTGCAGCATATCATCTGTTCCATGTAATGTTTCACAGTTTACAGCCTGTAAAAAAGTATGGTGCTTGCTCTAGTGTGGCGGAGTGCAGAGTGAGATGTGATGTTAGGAGAGGGGGCAGCACCACACAGGTGCACCCATACGTTGTAGTCAGTAAGCGATGTTTGTTATAGGAATGTAGGTACTGTACTGTGTTGGTGGTTTGGTCTGGGTAAGTAGTAACAAGTTCTGGCATCCTGTCCGCTGTGTCATGTACAAATATAACCTGCGTCCTCGTTAGCTCTCGGCAGTACCTGGAGCAGGGCTGCCGAACCTATGGCGCGTGAGCCTAAGCTTCTGGGAACGCGAGGAAATTTTATAGGCAGGCGGCATTCACTGGAGTAACCCTTTTCTTTTTTACCCGATATATATATATATATATATATATATATATATATATTTTTTTTTTTTTTTTTAT
>JAYMFT010042624.1:0-15549 GCA_038088735.1 Panulirus argus | reverse complement strand
ATTATTATTATTATTATTATTATTATTATTATTATTATTATTATTATTGTTATTATCATTATTATTATTATTATTATCATAATTATTATCATTGTTATTATCATTACTATTATTATTATTATTATACAACTCCATAACCCTTGTTATGGGGCTCTTGCAGCTTCGAGACTACAGAAGGAAAATGATGGAATTATTTAGAGCGAGAGGTTCCTCCTTCCCATCCACTGACGGCTATGCAGCCTCACTGAGGGCGACATATTGCTCGCGGCGTACCCACTTGATTGTGCAGTCCGGTAACGCCATTAATGTTCTACTAACACTCAAACAAGAGCAGTCACATATACGATTTCTTTTCCATAAAAAGAGATATATTACCGTGTAGAAGAGGGATATATCACTGAGTAGAAGAGGGATATATCTCCGTGTAGAAAATAGATATATTACCGTGTAGAAGATGAAAAATTAAAGGAAAGTCACATTGTTTTAGCAAACTTTACAATGAATGATCATCTGGAAATATCGTTAACACCAGTGGGTAAAAAAAAAGAAACACATCGAAATTACATATCATTTTTGCATCACTGAATATCGAGATTTATTGAAATCATTGTCCCTCTCTTTACCTCAGAAAATAACGAGAGTTACGTATATCCCAATTTTCATAAAGAATTCAAACGAGAGGAAATGGTGTGGGAGATTTAGGAGGTGGTTGGTTCTGATTTCTAGAGCTGAAGACTTCAAGAGTTTTACACATGATATGAAATGTATTACATTGTGGTTGCTACGGCTTCCACGGGATTTCATCCTACACATGCAGGAGAAGCATCATGATGGTGTTTTGTTTGGAAGTATATGAGACTAAAGTTCCTTCCACTATTCAATTTCAGTAGACTGTACTTCGCATAAAATCATTTTGATTCGAATCATCGCGAGGGACTATTTACACGTTGAGGCTCGTCATCTGAACTGAAAGAAAATTAAAGCCTTAGTAGAGGTTCGTTTTGCTCTCCTGGTGATGAGAGATGAGAAGCTTTGGAAGGTTATCTCTCGATTTCAGTTGAGGTTTTGAGACTACGTTAAATCTACGGCAATGAACCGGCACATCAGTTGACCCAGGCGGAAATTAGTACTCAAGATGGTACAAAGAAGCGATACCGCTGTGGGAAAATCACTGGAACAACTAATGCATCTCAAGAAAGTACAGATCCACCATAGTAGGTACTTGGGAAACCCGATACCGACCTTGTTAGGGAGAGAATTTCGGCCAAATGGGAACCTGGCTAAACTGCATCGTACATACGCTTTATATCATCAAGAGACTCCCACTTGCATGCCAAGACCTTTGTAGGTACCTCGCCATCGACCACATAATCTGGATAGATAAAACTGTTAAAAAGTTACTGGAATTGACAAGGTATCGGTCCCATACTGCATCGTTGTTTCCGATGATGTGTTAACAGTCAACAAAAAAAGTTGTGATGATTATTGGTATCTATTTCATGTGCACATATGGTCAAAGTCATATCAATATTTTTTTCCCTCATGATTGCCTTAATCTCATAATCTCTTATTGTTTCTTCTAATAATTACATATCTTTTTCACATTATATTTCTTAACTCACCAATATATGTATAGTACGTCTTTTTCAGCATGCCGAATCTCAGTTTATGAATCAAATATGTTTTTTGTTCAAATCTTTATCTCTACTTTCACCATGTGGAGCTAAGCTGGAGGATCAATGGGTATAGATTTGCGCTTAACAATGGAGCAGATGGTAAGCATAATGTCGTCCTCTATGTCACTGGCCATAGAAACAACATAGGATGGGACAGGAGGAGCTCTGTTTTTAGGTGTCTCATTCAAGGGGAGGAAGGACATAAGGGATGTGTTTTAGGCTGAGGCCTGTATGCCAGCGAGCAGTTTGTGAATCTTCATAAAAGAATGGATCTCTTCATATACGTTGTCAGAGCTCATCAGGGAGGTTAGAGCATGGATGGTGTATAGTGTTAGTGTGAATATCATTTCATCAATATTTTCATCCCTTATCTGCACAGTGAATCAGCTAAGAGAGCGTCTGAAATCAGCCACACATATCCTGAACACTGGTCCAGCGAAATGTTATGAAGCATAAACTTTCACTCTTATAAAAGTACTTCTTGATTTTCCACTTTGCACTCTTTACTGATTCGTCAGGTAAGATCAGCTTCTCCGGTCATGCAATTATTGTAAGCAAAGTGCTTCCCTTATATACACAGTCCTCAACCATCCCTCTTGAAACTTTATCTGAAGTTTCACTGGCTTCAGGAAAGCTATGATTATGTAAGCCGAAAGGTCAGCTTGCTAAATACGTATATGATACAGATGGTTCATGGCCTTATGTGCTTGATCTGAGGGGAGAAGTTACTCGACAGTTCATAAGGATCCTTGTTCCTTTCATCATGTATCCGCCGTGTGAGCAAACGGTGCGAATGAGCTCTCTATGGGTAACGAAACTGTGTTCATTAAAAACGAAACTGTATTCATAAATAGTATCTCCAGGAGCAAAATTACACTGAAACCACAGTCAGCTGAGACATTCTTACGGTGCTACAGCCCTTCCATAATGCCACTCTATTCAAAAGATATCTCTGTCAATGGTCTCTCCTCCGTGGGCATGAAGTAAAATATCATTTTACTGTAGTATAATCAAGAATTCGTGACTGTATCACACTGCTTGAACCATGAGCAAGCTGCCTGCTATATACGTCGTTCTTCAGGCCGCAAGATAAAGATAATCACGCGTATGTGTGAGAAGATCACATCTGGGACCACATGGTCATTTTCTTTTATGAGGAAGTAAAGAAGACTAATCCGTGCGTTTGCGATAAGAAGCATTCTAAATATTTACAAAGGCACTTCATCGGCAGCATCATGCTTCAGTCTGATGATGGCTAGTCATTTCCACAGAAGTCTTTAATTACTCTTTAACCCCAGATGGACACGAATCCAGCTCACCTCTCAAAGGCACTTTGAATGGATATTCGTTCCCACTGAGCAGATCACCAACCATTAAAAAAAGTGATCCTAAAGAAACAGTTGCTTAATGATGAACGTGAATTTTCACTAATAATTCATCTATTTCCTTGGCATAATAAAAGTTGCTGGCTTCTGGGGTGAATTGTCAACAGAATAATATTTTACAGATGAGCGGAAAGGTTGTGCAGGAAACATTGGAGGATTGGGAGGATTGAAAACGAAAATTGGCGGGGCGAATGGTTAAAGCCATTGAACAATGCCATCCGCCATTCAGGGCGCGGTTGCGAGGAAGGAGTTATGGTGGCGAGACAGGGTGTAGTGTCCGATCAGGGAGGGTATGGCAGACAAGGAAAAAGGGAGTGGTGGTGGTGAGGGAGGATGCGTTAGAAAGGGAGCTTTGGTGGCCCGGAGTGGAGAGCTTGGTGAAGGAGAAAGTGTTGTGAGGTAGCCAGGCAGGGGTGACATGATGATGGTCAGGGAGGGTGTGTTGGCCAAGTAAGGAGAGCGTGGTCGTGATGAGAAAGGGTGTGGTAGCCAGGGAGGAAGGGAGTAATGGGGGTGAGGGAAGGAGTAATAGCCAGAGTGGAAGTACGTAGTTGTGGTGAGGTATAGGGGTAGCCCTCCACTGGAGCGAGCAGACAAGGGCTAAAAGAGTTTGAATCTATTAATGCGTCTAATTCAGCAAGAACAGTTTATATGTGACGGACCCTCACCACAGGTTTCAAGCTCTACGTCTACATTCTTTAATTCTGTCTTATATTCCTCGAGTTTACCTGGAATAGTCTTCGAGAGTCTTCTGCTTCCACGGCCCGGGCTGGACCCAGACTGACATTTGAGATTACAAGGTCTGAAAAATTTTTCAGATGCGAATTTTATGGAGTTTTGTAGAGAACAATTTTGTCAAATAACCGCACATATTCTGAAAAGAACATTATTATCAGTATTTGTAAAACATTCTGTTAAATGTAAACTGCAGATTCTATAAATGGCAGCAATTCATAATAAATACTAGGAATTGCAGAAGGAAAAATGAAGCTGGAACTCTAGGGGCTGGTATAAAGGGGCAGATCTAAGAAAAAAATTCCTTACAGAATCGCCAAAATGAGGATTGTAAATGAAAGGTTATGAGTCCAACAAATACAGGGTGGTTAATAAAGACTGATCTACTTTTATAAAGCTCGTTTTAGCGACACACTTATCTAAACTCTCGATGATCAATCATCTGAAAGCCAGTAATTAGTACGCTCTTATTTGCTGTGCTTAACTTGCTTCATGACAACGGTGTTGTATCGTTCTCCGCTGGTAATACAAATATCACCACATAGTAACTTGGCGTCCTGCATTCGTACGAGTTTATGGAACTTTCCCAATTGTCCCTCATGGTCGTTCACAGGAGGCTTATGTGCAGACGTATTCTATGGTCAGAGTAGGCAGGCTGGGCATAACAAGGACTATTAACATCTGTGGGGAACGTGGCAGCATTAGAATTGAAACGAATGGAGGGGCGGACGCCTCGATTCTATAAGCATGCTACAGAAAGAGGGGAGTCGCACCATGTTTGTTGTACAAGGACCCATGGATGTGCTGATAGAGAATACACATCTTACAGCAGCAAACAACAGAAACTGTCTGCACTGGTCTAGTTCAGTTGGTTAGGTGCCAGAAATACCGTAGCACCAGTCCCACTTGGATGATTTATTTTCCCCGAAAGAGAATTATTTGCAGCTCTCGGGTAACTTCACTGAATCACATAGATTTGAAAAAAGCAAGTAGCTTCAGGCAAGGTGGAACAATGACACACACAGCAAATGTTGTGCTTCAATGGCCGTAGGAAGAGCTGGAAGGTCCTTGTTCTCACGACACACTGAACACAAACAACCCTGACACTGTCAGGAGATGATACAGTCAACGGTTTCGGGAAAGATGTTAACCCACCAGAGACCAGCGGAAACTCCCTTACAACGAATCAGTGGGTAGAATACCGAGCAGACTACCCAGGCATACCTTAGCTCACAAAAGAATCAGAGATCCCACCTCAAAAGAAGAAAATATGATTCAAGTCTAGGTAATTAGAATGAGTCATTTGAATTTTGACGATGTTTTTGTTTGCAGGATGTGAGAAATTTACCGGATAACGTGCAATGAAAACAAGAAATGATTACGATATCTGTACATATTTTTTTGCAATTTGAGAAACGCAGTCACGTGCGAGCTAAATGACTCCCTCTCGGAACTACATAATCCTCCGTGATGTACGCCTCGCCAGTGGGTCTGGACAAATACTTGTAAGGAATCACAATTCAACAGCTTTGTCAGAGAACTCTCCCGTGATGACTGGTATCCGTAACTTCTTGAACTTCAACAGATCACACGTTAGTTTGGGGTGAAATAAGCCTTTGGGCTCATGAAACAATGAAAGAAATAATTAAGGAACAATATCAGAAAATCTGTTGTAAATCATTGTAAGTGACACTAACTTTGTTGTAGTGGCGGACTGGCAAGTGATCCTGACTGTGTGGTAGGAACTGTGTTTTCAGGAGGTAAAAATATTGTTGTTTTTGTTGTTGTTGTTGTTGTTGTTGTTGTTGTTGCTGCTGCTGCTGCTGCTGCTGCTAGACTAGCCAGATCTCTGCCTGTAGGGCCCTTGATACGCCGACAGCTAACTCTCACTTCACAGGGGTAAAGACTCAAGAAGTACTAAACTTAAACACTCGCTGGATCTCAGTAATCTTCTGCAGGATACGTATTTTAGTTTCATTCTAGTGATGTTTAGCCCCTGGGAACATAGAAAAAATTAACCTTCACATCTTGGAGATGTTATATATGTCTTGGTCCAGCTGCTGACGGCTCAGGATGTGCTCATTCAGTAGAACGGTCCAGTTAGAGTGGCATGGGGTGGATGCACAGTTAATTGCCTCATGTTAAGAGTTTTCATAGTAGCCTGTGAAAGATGTGACCGAGCAGGGACAAAACAAACTCAGACAAACTTGAGGCACGTATTACTAAAGATGTTCCTCCCTGGCATTACCCCTTCGTAAGCAGGTCGGGGCTTTGGATGGTGAACACGTACTGACTGAGAAATGAAGTTGTCCAGTGCTCTGTGATTGTGCAGAATACTAATGATAATGGTTCTTGTGAGCCTCTGCATGCAAGCATCGAAATACTCTAAGCGGGAGAGGCGGGGAAGGAGAGATGTCTAAAGAAAAAGACGGGTTTGCCTCACTACCATTCTGGACTAAAACCGGGACAAAGGGTACATTGTCCCTGTGGTGTTTATCACTCCAGTCTTGAGAATAATTTACTCCAGTTGACCTCAGACAGCGCTCAATTTTTTTGAGCAAAATGAGAAAGATTTATAGTTATCATCACTTAAGAACAAGTCTGGCATCGGAGCATGTATATGATGCTCTCTTAAATCGAGTAGAAATTTTCCAGCCGGTAGTCCACATTTCAATGACACTTCTGTTAATTATTGACAGCTTCTGAAAGATTCCGACCGGATATTTCTGTTCTGCAGAGCGACCAGACGAAGAAATATATACATATTATAGCAACCTATCACTGGACCTAGGCAACAGAATGATGGAAGTGAATATTTGATTTGAATTCAGTTGCCATGCAAGTCCTACGGGGAAACTGTATATCGTCCAAGAAATATTCTGAGAAGAGATAATGCATTACCGGATTTTTTTTTTTATGATCAAATAGATAACTAATTTTGGTCGTTTATTTCAAAAGTATACAGTAAAATGCTGATGCGAATGGTTACGAGGAACCCTTCGAATACGTATCAGTGATATTAAAAGTCTCGATTACGGCTTTTATCAACTTATTACGATGTTAAAGTCTTTGACCAGTATAATCAATCGTGATATATATTAAAAGAAGAATAGATAGAGCTAAAGCAATCAGCTATGCCGTATCTTTCATATTATTCGTAATGTATATCTATTAGGGAATCATTAAAGTTTGACTGTATTAAATATCATTATTTCGGATTGAGAAAATTTTAATGTCACCACTTGAGTAGTATTTATAATTTCAAAAATATGTGAGATCTTTAAGTAAGGCGGTGAGACTTAATTTTTCATGAGATAGATACTTGTTACTCACCATCCTCTGCACCATTCTCATCCCCGCCTGAAGCACAATGCAATCAGTGTGATGCAATGTGCTTCCTGTCGTTAACCGTTCTGTATTTGTCAACTTTATGATCTACAGTGTTTGAGGAATCCATTAAACCTATAAAGCTTTCATAGCCAGAGCGGCAAAATTGGTCATATACAACAAATATGTTTTTCAGGAAGATTTACGAACACAGCCTTCGGTAGCTCAACTGACGTCAAGTGGACGGGAATTTTATACTCTTATTATGCACAAGCAGTTTAGGTATTCTTTTCATGCTTCGTGCTACAATCACCTTCCCTGGGGATGAAGAGGTGATCACAGGAAAAGGTGTAGTCTCTAGCTGAATGAAAACTCCCTTGTTAACTGGCAGGATGATGGAACTGTATGTAGTGAAGTATAATTTATGAAGTAAGCTTTTTTCTGTTTAAATATTTTACGGTCCTATCATGTACAAGGAACTACTTCGAGGCCAGGCCTCGAAAGAAGCACTAAATCGGCTGAAAACAGAGAAATAAGTGGGAAAAGGGAAAAAGAAAGTTTTGGAGAAAGTGGAAAACCTGATTTCTAAAATAGGAAACATCTTAGATATCAGGGAAGACTTGATATTGCAAGGAATTTGAAAGATTAGCAGTTTCGGGAAAGACACAAACACTGCATTAGCTAACCCTTGAGTTGCTAAAAGCTATAGATTATAATAACGTAACTCAGTGGCCTACCGAGTATTTTACGTGGTCTATCTAATGGCGTAGGCACACAAGTAGCCAGTTCATGGGAGCAGACGCAACGGTAATATCTGCAGAGGAGAGACAGAGGACAAACACTACGGTTTAGGGCAGTGATCTAAACCTTCTAGCTAGGACGTCCCATTTCAATTATTCGAAGGGTTCTGTGATCCTACCCAAAGGTGTAAAAGCTTATTTATGATTAAGCATCTATCAAAACCAAAACATTAGGGTAACTGAGGGTAAATTGGCTGCTGAATAAAGAAAACAGAGCAAAATAACCCAGGTTTCATAATACTTGCAAATATACATTGACGCAGGAAAACTAATAATGTATATTTATAGCTAGAGAGAAGTCTTGATACCTTTATGATCCTAAGAAAAGTGCTTGATGGCTCCTCTCGAGATCGTGACCACAGAGTAGGGAACACCTGGCTTAGGGCAAGTGAGTTAATTTTCAAGGCCATGCCAGTAGAGTTCGTAAGCCAGATTGCTTTAGATTCAGCCCCATCAAGTATGTTGCGTTAGAACCTCCCCAGAAGTGAGAGCAATGATCCATAATAAGTTGACGCTGTCCTTTCAATTATTATTGGAAGATATTATCAAAAGGAGAATTTCCGGCATCTGAGAACAAAATTTTTAAGCTTCTTAAATGAAGGCTAAACCATTTGTGCAATGTGGGGAAAGCTATGCAGCTTTATAAACATGAGATATTACACTAACGTATGTTATCCTTTACACCATGTCACACTTGACACACAGCAGTAACTCATATCCTGTGTGACAATGACAAATGAATTATAAACATGTGATACGATATCACAAAACAAGCTATAGGAAATAACACCATCTCTCCAGGTCCTCCCCTGATCTTGCTTTTTTCCTCTGAAACCCAATTGTCCAAGGTCCCCTTCACACAATCGGGTCTCTAACTTTACTCCCTACCATCGTTTCTGCTCCAGGGATGGCGTTTGTGCTTGCTGTAATGCAATAAGTCCCGTAGCTCGTTCAATGGATCCTGAGTCTCTTAACTGGTGCAAGCTGGTTCAAATATGTTCTCTCTCTTCTACTTTGCTGTTGTTTCATGTCATTTCCCCTAATTCCTTTATGTACTGCTCCTCGATTATCTAACTTCCTGCCACGATGCATTACTCACGTCACAATTCATGCACTGAAATCATGTATACAAACGATTGCAATGAACACCATAACGAATGGTAAAGCTCTACCAGGAATGACCCAGACGGAGCCATGGCGTTGCCTTGTTCCCTCCTTAACGATATGGAACAGATAATCACAGGCCCAACTTGAGTTCCCGACCGTCGGCACTGCCACTCTTAAAAATGGCAAGATTTTCATTTTCATTTTTTTTTTTACTCCTGAACCCCTCACCAGACTTACACTATAACTGCCCCCTTCGGGTTATCCGCCCACAATCTTATCACTTCTGACTAGGTACACCCAGCCTCTAGCCCCTCTTAGAAACTTTGGCACTTTGGGAGAGCTTAACGGTCGTCTCTTTGTGGCTTCATTACTGACTCTCTCGAAGACGGGTACTGCTTCGCTGACCACTTGCTGAACGCGTACCAGAGGCTATCCTGACTGTGATGAAATCATACATCTTATTTTGTACTGCTTTTCTCCCATTAGCCATGATTTCACTGCTCTTGCTCGGCTGCCTATAGAATCAGGGACATGACTTATCGTGCCATAAAACTCTTTCCCTGTTCTGAAACCCACTTCGTTTTCATTTCTGCTTGGAACCAATGCAAAGCAGTTCTTCGTTCAGTCATCCACACAATCATGAAAAGCAAAAATGTGCCAACTTGACTTGTTCTATTGACAATTTTCATTTGATTCTTAACCAGTCTGGTGAAATGAAATGAGAGCACTGAGGCAAGAATAGATAGAATGATAAACACCAAGAAAGAGAGGATTTGAATGCTACAATGAACCAGAGATGAGTGGTAAGAGCAGGTAAAATGGCATGGCCATGTACAGAGGTAGGAGAGCATATGTCAGTACGTACTTGAACGAAAGGATCGAGTCGAGAAGACTGAATGGTAGGCCAGCGACTGACAGACATTAAGGCTACCTTGCGTCTGGTGAGAATGTTAAAAAATAATCTCCAATAACTTCTGTAATTCATTCTCTCCCCTTACGACTTGATCAAACCAGAGTTGAATAGCAATAAAATGCAATTTTTACTAATACATAAGAATTACAAGTGTCCCTCTCTTCAGTTTCAAAACGCCACATTCCAGCCATTCCTATAACAAAACATAAAAACGTTGGGCTTTACCATATCCTTTATTCTATTCAGGAAACTCCAAGTAATCAACAGCACAAAGTCTGCTCCCTAAAAGCTGTAGGTGTTTTATAGATGCCCGAGTCATTTTCGTTGTGAGCAGCTGTTTCATATCTACAGTGGCTTTATTCATTCAAGTATGGAGTATTGCTCACACATCTGGAATGGCTCTTCCTCTACCACTTTATCAACCAGAATGGAATCTCATTCCTTCTCCTGGTATTAGCTCTCCTCAACCATCGTTTCAAAAGCACACCTAAATGTTCCCCTTCTCTCTCTCTTTTCTACAGGCATCATTTTGCACACTTTTCTCGTAAAAGATCTGCATGTATTCCAACCCTTAAGGCTTGGACGTAAGGCAAGCGTCTAGTTGTTCTTTCCATGGTTATTGCGTGGAGACCAACTACTCAAGGACTGACCGTTATGATACTTCTGGCCTCGAACAGCCAAGCTGTGAATATCTCATCGTCCTCTCGTCTTTTCCTGCTTCTTTTGCTATTCTGTCTTTAAGAATTAGATATTCTTTATCTATGTCACCCGGGATTGCTGTGATAGGGCATGCTTTATGCGTGCTATGACAGACACTATCAAAATAAAATCAATGAATAAACAATACACCATAACACATAAGACATGGCACTAACATAGAAAGAGAACTTAAGACAGGATGCTGAGAGAAAATACGAAGTGCAAAGCGCTTTCGCGTAATTACATCGTCAGGACGGAATACAGATAAAAAGAACCAGAATATAATATACCAGCCTCCACTGGGCGGGGCCGGCAAATGAACAGAGATACAGGTGAAGGGATAAGGTCACAGAACACCCTGGAAGACCTCATCTCTCTCAGGCTACAAACTCAGGTTAACCTGTTTTCCGGGAAACATATTAACAATTCTTTTCATATACAAAGTTACCTAATTTCATAGACCACCAGTCTGATTCATATCAATATCTCTACTATATTTGATAAGAGACGATTCAAGAATATTTCTCTCCATTACTAGTTACTGTATGTGATAATCTCAACGCTGCTCCAGTCAATTTGATGACCAAAATCTCCGACGTAGAAAAATGGTGTATTTGATTGTTGACCAATCATAGTACTGTTTTTATGTTGTTTAACCACGATATTAAGAACCTTACCAATTTGACCATTAAAAAACTGATCACATTCTTTATAGGGGATATTATACACACAACCCTTCTGAGGAATTATATTAAGACTTTCCTTAACCATATCATGATTGCTGAAGACTACATTGATATCAAAAGTTTTAACAAAATAGGAACATTAAGCAAGTTCCCACAGTAGGGCAGTGCTAACAAGTTTTTCTTCACAAATGGTTCTTTAGGTTGAATATTGTTCCTGCACTTCTCTCGCATATGTCAGCACTGATTCCCTAATTACTTCCTATTTCTCATCCACTTTCTTAGCTTCATTTGCTCTCATGATTTGCCATTCTAGACTCAGTCTTCCACTGGTATCTCTTCATACAAGCCTCTTCTTGATGCCCATTTATCTCCATTACCCTCTACTCTCCTACATCATTTCCATTTTTCTGAAAGCCTCTACAAATCTTCACTCTCGTATTTGCTAAGTAATAATGAGGCATCTGACCAGCTGCCCCTATTGGCACATTTATATCCAAGAGTATCTTTTGCTGGTTTATCAGTTAGTACGTAATCCATTAATGCTTTCTTACCATCATTTGTATTCACCAACGCATACTTTTGCATGTCCCTCTTTTTAAACCAGGTATTCCCATCCACCAGTCCTTTATCAGCACTCATCCTGACAAGCTGTTTACCATGTTCATGCACTTCACTGAATACCCTTTACCTCTAAGTCATAACCTCAACTGCTACATTATCCACTTTCGCATCTATATCACCCATCACAAATACCCGATCCCTCCCATGAAACTGCTGACAAACTCAGCTCCTCCTCCCAGAACTCTTCTGTCTTCAGCAATCTTCTCTTGGCAGGGTGCATAAGCACTGATATTCACCCACCTCCCGAAATTCATTTTCTCTGTAACCCATACTAGTCACGGGCTTACTTCCTTACAATTTCAGCAGTAACGCTACCCCTTCCTTGTCGCTCGGCTCACGCTAACTTCACGCAGGCGGAAACGGTATCACCAGGACATTTTATTTCGAGATATATGGTCAAAGTGGTTCAAGAATTACCGAGGATACTTCGTAAATTGTTGTCCAAATTGATATCATGTCGTTGACTTTGTGATGTACTGGCTAGAGAGTATCAATCATGTAAGGGCTCTAAATTGTGGGCTAAACTGCTTCTGTTAAAGAGTTCATGATGAGACACAGAGGCTCAGGATATAATGCTTAAAGATTTAAGAACAGAATTCTCCATTAGCATGGGAATGTGAGATTAGGCTTTTAATATTATTCATTATAAGGTATAACAGAAATTCATGATTATAAGGAAATACGGAAGGGAGACTTAGGGAGTCACTGTCGGGATATCAGCGTCTGGACTTTGGAAAGTCGGGAGTTCATAGTGAAAGCTCAAGGGACTGTTAATACATATCGTATGATGATATGTTGAGGACTGCTGAGGAGACAATGGGTCTTGTCCCGAGTACGTCTTGCGTGATGGAACGTCGCCGGTGCCGTCGGGAAGTCTCAGTGTGGCATCGGACGTTATGAGAGCGGCTGATCTTGTCTGAGCCCCTCATGATTGGGTTCAGGGTCTGTGGCTGAAGACTTACATAGTGCGCCTGGAATCGAAAATATTTGAATTTTCTCTTACTTGCCTCACCCTTAAGTGGAGTATATTCGTGTACCATAATCCAAGGTTTAATGGTTCAGGCGAATTCTGAAGTTATACTGGAATCTATTTTCCTTATTTCAGGAGGAATAGGATACATATCTTCTGGATATAAGGGGAAAATCTTTTCACTACGACTGGCGTAAATTTTTTTGGCGCTAAGCTAACTAAGATTCACATGAAGCTCAAGATATCTCGTTGCAACTGAATGAACGTACTTTTCATACGCAACAGCTTAAGAAGATTTCATTTCCTTGCTTGCAGTAACGTTTTAGTTAAACAACAAGAGAAAAGTATTCCATTTTTAGGGTAGAAAAGACCTAGTGCAGTAGTGAGGGCATGGAAGGCAGCACTGCAGGGTGGCATTAGCAAGCTTCGTTCTGATAAGGGGAACAAGGATGCCTTGTGGTGAAGTAGTGCTGTGGTGCGTTGCGTTAGATGTATTAGCGCCTCATTGTGAAGATGATCAGGATGGGCTGCGGTAAGGAGTTGCGGTGTCCTATAGTGAGGCTGTGCCGAGGTGCGATATGATTGGTGCCGAGAGAGTTTTTGTTGAGGAATGGACAGGCTACTTTGTGAAAAGGATTACCAGGCTCCGTTGTTGCTAGAGCGAGTCGGGGTGCCTACCACTGAGGGAGGAAGAGGAAGGGCGTGGTGTAGGAACCCTAGAGTTGGTTGAGAGTGTCATATATACTGGCGAGAGGTTTGCCAGGGCACCTTGTGGTGATGGGGGACCATAGTGAACTGTGGGGGAGGGGGATGTCGGTAGACTTGTGGTTTGGGAGAGCCAGTCTGCGTTGTGGTGAGAGAAGAATAGGATGCGTTCATATGAGGAAGAGCCATGGTATGTACATTCATACGAGATAGGACACGATAACTTCTGGCTGGATTGGGTTAGAATACATTATAGTGAGGGAAGACGGAGATGAGTTATGCCGAGGAAGGGTCTGATCCGGTAGGGAAGGATGACTGTGAATTGAGATAAAGCTGAGAGAGTGAAAAGGTTCGTTAAGAGGCATAGTCGAAGAGCTTAAGGCGAGAGAAGTCCACCGTACACATTAATGAAGAATGTTACAGGGTGTGTTGTGTTGAGGGAAGCCATGGTGTGTTTTGGTTGGGTTTAGTCAGAGTAGGTAATTGATGGGAATGACCAGACTTGATATTGGTGAGGCAGGATCTCTGTGCACAGTGGTGAGGTACGGTCAGGATGAATCATAGTATGATAGGGCCAGGGCGCGTTGTGGTGAGGTGGACCCATAATGAACCAGAATGAGGTAAAGGTAAGGGAATGTTGTGGTAAAGGATGATTATGATGTGGTTTGGTGGTGCAGAATCACCGTATGTTATAGTAAGTTAGATGTAAGGCGCGTTTAGGTAAGGTAAGGATAGGCTGTGTTAAGGTGAGGCTAAGCTAGGTTGTATCTTGATGAATCAGAGCCAGGCTTTGTTGTGGTGAATTTCGGTTAGGCTGTGTTATGCTCTGTCATGCTGATGATGCATCTCAGCGCATTGTTTCCAGGGTGTGTCGTGCTGAGGGAGGGATATAGTGATTTGTGTTGAGGTTAGGAGAAAGTGCGCTGTGTTAGGTCTGGACTAAAAATCGTTGTGGAGGAAGGATATACTGCTAAAGACTGCACGGTAAAGGCAGACCAGTATAGGTTGTCGGTAGGCAGTATCGATTTTCGGGTACTGTTTGACCAAGTAGGGGATGCTGGTTGGCAGTGGATGATTGCGATCGGAAACAAAACTAGACGGGAATGGGGTAGGGGTGGGTTCTTGTGTGTGTGTTGCACGGTGAGGGTGCGTTAGCTACTGTAAGTTACGTGGTGTAAGTATGTTGTTGGTAGGGTGTGGGTCCGTATAAGTATGGGTGACTTAGGATTGGCTGACGGGGTAAGAGTAGGCAAATTGTGAGTTGTAGTGGCAATATAGACCAAAAAGAGGTGTGAGGTGAGCCAAGGTGGCTTGTGGTGTGAGGACCGGCCAGTGTGGGATGTGAAACGAAGGCGAATCATCGCGAGTTATAGGGTGGTGTAAGAGCCGGGTTTGGTAGTATGGCGAAAGAAAATCACAGGCGAGACATAGGTTCAAGCAAAAGGAGTTGGGAAGGGAAGAGTAGGAGTCGGGTCATCCAAACTGGTACTAAATAAGTAGGATACCAAGACTATCGTCTTTATCTGAAGAAAAACCTCTAACTTGGCTAAAACGGAGAAAAGCATATAAGAGTAAATGAAATGAAAAAAAAAAACGTTGTTGGACATGCTTTTGGTTAAAGACTGGAAGGATTCATCATAGACGGAGGAAGTAACGTGTGCAAAATTTTTGTTACTTAAAGCATACTTGATTCTGACCAGAAATGAAGACGGTATGAGATTCTAGAGAAAGTTTCATGGCCCGGTATAGTCTCTCCTTGATACGGCAAACATCAAAGGCAGAGATGATATACATACATACATAAATCTATACATATTTTTTTTTCATACATATTGGCCTTTTCCCGTCTTAGCGAGGTAGCGTTAAGAACAGAGGACTGAGCCTCTGAGGGAAAATCCTCACTTGGCCCCTTCTCTGTTCCTTTT
>JAYMFT010042613.1:4398-15549 GCA_038088735.1 Panulirus argus | reverse complement strand
AATCCTCCCCTCTTGTTTTCACTTTTCCAAAAGAAGGAACAGAGAAGGGGGCCAAGTGAGGATTTTTCCTCTAAGGCCTAGTCCTCTGTTCTTAACGCTACCTCGCTAATGCGGGAGATGGCGAATATGTACATAAAAAAAATGTGTATATTAGTGGATGGGTCTTTTTTCATCCGTTTTCTGGTGCTACCTCACTGACGCAGGAAACAGCAATCAAGTATAATAACAATAATAATAATAATAACATTTGATTTCCAACATATGCACCCTCTTCCAAACTTTTTGATCTAGGGTAATGTCTTACAACCAGACAACACCGTTTGGACTACTTACACCATCAAACATATCCATCTTTGTCCTCACAGACAGTGACATCTTCTAAATACTCCTCAATGCACCCAGGCTCTTAGCTTCATCATCTGGCCTATGGCTGACCACAGCTTCCATGGTTCCATCAGTTGCTAAATCCACCCCCACATCTGAAATACCCCAATTCCTCCTGCTTCTTTCCGTTCAAACTCACTCCGACCAATCTCTCTCTCTCTCTTCATTCCTATACTTCATAACCCTACTTTTACACACTTTCCCAAACTCAGACACAAGCTTCAGCAATTTCTCACTCAAACCAGTCACCAGAGTCATGTCATCAACAAACATAAACTGACTCACCTCCTTGGCCCTCAGCCCCCAAAAAGAATGCAAACCTACCCCTTTTTAAGAACCTAACATTTACTTGAATCACTGCCCCACCATCAGACTCAATAAACCTAGTCCCCTTCCCCTTTCCCTTCCAGTGTCTATAGGTCCTTCCTAACCCACTCCACCTAAAGCCCTCCTCACCATGCTTTAGTACAGCACCTTTTACATGAGTTTTCATTATATATCATCTAAATTGCAGTGTCCACAAAAAAAACTTGTCTAACCCTCCATATAATTTCAAAGGCAATGTCACACTTACATCTTAGTGCTCTGTCCTCTCTCCTTTGGCCTTAATTACCATCTGTAGAATGTCTGAGGATGAAACTAGCAAGTACTCTATGTCAATGTTTTAGGTCCATAGAGTCTTGATATGAATGAAGTGAGGCAATGATGAGGTGTTGCAGGAAGCAAGCTTGACTTTCATCCGGTTTTGGCAGTTCTCAATTGGGTTAAGGTCTGGGGAGTTCCCAGGCCACTCCAGCAGTTGAATATTTTTCTCTGATAATCAATTCATCACCTTGCTAGCCTTATAGCAGGGAGCACTATCCTACATAAAGTGATCACAACCATGAATCTCATAAAAAGGAGGATGATGATCCTCTAGCACCTTAATGTACTGCTCTCCAATTCACTGTAGTGTTTTGAGGTAAGAAGTACAACCCTTCCCTACCCATTGCACTACTAAAGCAATCCAGATCATCACACTATCTGGGTGCTTGACCATCTTCACTGTGAAACAACAGTCATACCGGCTAGCACCCCCCAGCCTCCTCACCCTCCCTCACTTTAATCCATTGTTGCTCACTCCAGTTCTTATATTTCTTTGCAAATGTGTGTCAGTTGCATTTCATTTGCTTCATAAGCTGGGGTTTAGCAGCTGGCTTACAGGAGGCAGGCAATAATGAATGGTTTTTTGAAAAACATTTCCTAGAAGTTTTGGATTGCTTTTCTAAAGTTTGGCACCTGAGACGTGTGGTTGCTTCAATACTTCTTGTCTTAGGCAGTTACTTGTAGATCTAGATAGAAGTCTTCTTTTGGTGAGCACGGATAAGCTTTGGTGGTGGAATGACGTTGTCAGGGAGGCCACCAGTGATGGTAAGCAGCTACTTGATCGCATGTCCTGAGTGCCCAGTGCACCTAGAAATCTCATGTCTTCCCACATTTTCTTACTTCCAGGCAAGAAACTGGACTTCCAGGCAAGAATCTGGGTTTCCTCCTTCTTAGAAAGGTAAGAACCAATCATCTTGAAGCACAAGTGTAAGAAATACAGCACCCAGAAGTGAAATTCACAAAATGAAGTGGCAGCTACGAGGAATGAAGAAAGCACATCCCTCCCTAACGATATCCTGAGGCACACAGAGGCAAGTTGCTGGCGCTCATACCATTAGAAACACTAGTCTCAGCAACCAGATGTATGATAATTTCACCTTGAGAGCGTCATATGCTTGTACCCACAATAAATTTCAGCTGTGTGTCTCCTTTGAAAATACAGTAATCTCTTGATTTAATAGACCCCAATATAATGGATTTCGGATTTAACGGACCGGGCAAATACTAATACAGTAATCAATAATTGGGGGGGGGGGGGGAACTCAAACGCTGTACCATGCGCATTTCATATCACACTTGTTTTTGGTGGCATGGGGTATACTCGCTTTGTTTCGGTTGCAGTCTGCCTCAAGCTATTGTGGGGTCAGGTTGTATACAGAGAACTGTGACTTTAATTATTAAATAATTATGCAATCCTTATAATTCAAAATGGCATCATGTGATAGAGGAGTTAAAAGAAAGCATGTGAACTGTACATAGTATCAAAAAATGGTTATATTCGATTTAACGGACTTTCGCCTTTAAGAGACACCCCCTCCCCCTACCAGTCCATTAAATTGAGGGATTACTGTATATGGAATTGAACAAAATTTTTTTTTTGCTGACTGTACATCATGATAGAGTGTATTACTGTATATGGCTGGAAAATAAGTTGTCTGAGGTACAGCACACTTATATAAAAGTTACACTGGGGAAAAATTTAATCAGATATGTAACCCCCTTATAACATGGGTTTCGATGATTTGACATGACTGATCTGAGTCACAGCAGGTATCCATGAATGCATCCTAGTCATGAATTGAGGCCTCCTGGTGTGAATATACAGAACAACAGGATTTCCCCAACATATGAACATCTGACTTACAAACAAGCGTCCTTACTTGTACAACACACGTACTTTACTTGTGCAACACATGAGTGATCACCCGTACTTATGAATCTTAGAACTACTTCAAGGTGCATTCTTTAAATTGAATGTTGCTTAATATGATGCTTTATCAACTCTACTCATACTATACTTATTATGAGTGCCTGAGTTTGGAAAGTGTATGAATGGAAAAGTTGAGTTAAATGTAAATAAAAGCAAGGTTATTAAGTTTAGCAGTGAAGAAATATGGGTTATTTGGTGTGTATGGGTTCGAATGATGAGACCTTGTTGGAGGTGGAGTGTTTCAAAAACCTGGGAGCGGATGTGGCAGGAAAATGGAACAAGGGGAGCTGAAGTGAACCTTAGGGTTGGTGTGGGGACAAAGGGCCTGGGTGTATTGAAGAATGTGTGGAAAGGAAGGTCATTGTCTTTAACGACAAAAATAGGTATGTTTGATGGTAAGTAGTTCCATTAGTGTCGTATGGATGCAAGGTGTGGGCCTTCAATAAAAATGCAAAGAAGCAGGTGGATGTGTTAGAAATGAAACATTTGATGACAATGTGTGTAATGAGGAAGGTTGGTCAAGTAAGTAATGATATGGTAAGAGAGAGGTGTGGTAGTAAGGTGCATATATATGAAACAGCTAAAGAGAATAAAATAAAATGGTTTGGACATAAGGAGAAAATAAGTGAGGAGAGGATGACCAAAAGGGTATACATGACACAGGTGATGGGAAAAAGGAAAAGGGGAGGAAGTGGAAGGATGCAGTGAAACACCGAGTGCTCAGGGCCTATACATAGAGCAGAGCATAAGGAGTGCAAGGAATAGTGTAAAGAGGAGTGATGCAGTATACAGAGAATAATGTTCTGTCAGTGGGCTGAACCAGGGCATATGAAATGGTAAGGGGAAATCACATGAAGGTCTGTGGGGCCTGGTTTTGGATAGGGGTTTCTGGTTTCAGTGCATCATACATGACAGCTAGAGTGGAGGCCTCTTTTTTTTTCTCCTAGCACTACTTCACTAATGCAGGAAAAGACAAACATGAAAAAACTTGAATACAATGTCATTACATTATTACAGGTAGGTATTAGTATTTACTCTAATTTTAAGAGAATCATCATCATTTTCTTATATTTTCCATCTTATGAATTGGGTCCAGGAAAGAATTCCACTCATAAGCTGGGGACTCCCAGTAATTATGTCTAGGTATATCTGTTAAAAGGAATTACATATGCAGCAGCACATAAAAAAATATGGAAAAAAGGAACGAATACTGATGTTAAAATCAGCTTGTTTGCAGAAGATGATGAATGTGTGAACATGTTGCAGATCCAAGAAACTGAGAGGTTCTGAGTCACTGAAGTTGGTTGGTGATGTCAGCCTGGTGGCAGTCATTAATAGGATGAAAGCAAATCCTGCTATGACAAGCAAGAGCTTCTGTGACTGGCCAAACAAATGAAAAGGGTGAGCAAAGGAGAGCTTCCACACCAATTACATAAGGGCAGGGAGAATCCTGACTTAATATTCCCCAAGGAATATCTCATGCTCAAGGAACATAAAGTACAAGAGAGAAATCTTAACTGTTAGGAAGATCAGGTGAGGTTTTTATTGGTTCTGTTGATGATTTTTGTAACTTGTGTTATGTACTTTTACTGTAATAAATCCTGCATTTACCGCAGTTGTACTATCTTGCCTTATCTAAGACTGTTCAACAAAACATGATGTTTCAAATCATGCCTTGCAACTATTATTGTATTTTTCAAACACTATATTAGCATAAAAACGTTTAATGAGAAAATAAAAACAAAGCATTATCATTATCATTATACTTGATCACGGTTTCCCACGTTAGCGAGGTAGCGCCAGGAAACAGACAAAGAAAGACCCATCCATTCACATACACACATATATACATACATGCACAATACATACATATACAGACCAACATATACAGATATACATATATACACATGCATATACACGTATACAATTGTACATATTCATACTTGCTCACCTCCATCCATTCCTGACACCACACCCCACCCTACAGGAAACAGCATCGCCACCCCCTGCATCAGTGAGGTAGTGCCAGAAAACAGACGAAAAAGGCCACATTTGCTCACACTCAGTCTCCCGCTGTCATGTGTAATGCACTGAAACCCCAGCTCCTTATCTACATCCAGGCCCCACAGACCTTTCCATGGATTACCACAGACCTTTCCATGGATTACCCCAGACGTTTCATATGCCCTGGATCAGTTCACTGACAGCACATCGACCTCAGTATACCACATCGTTCCATTTCACTCTGTTCCATGCACGTCTTTCACCCTCCCATATATTCAGGCCCTGACTGCTCAAAATCCCTTTCACTCCATACTTCCAACTCCAATTTGGTCTCCCGTTTCTCCTTCTTCCCTCCACCTCTAACACATATATCCTCTTTGTCAACCTTTCCTCACTCATTTGTTCCATATGTCCAAATCATTTCAACACACCTTCTTCTGTTCTCTCAACATACTCTTTTTATTATCACACATCTCTCTTACCCTTACATTACTTACTCAATCAAACCATCTCACACCACATATTGTCCTTAAAGATTTCCTTATCAACACATCCTCCCTCCTCCGTACTACTCTATCTATACCCCACGCCTCGCAACCATATAATATTGCTGGAACTACTATTCCTTCAAACATACCCATTTTTGCTAGGGGGGGGGGGATGAATAAATAATGAAATCCCATAAAAAAGAAGATAACAGTTGTACAGAACATGGATAGGAACCCAAAGTAACTACTCACATCCATGAACGAAGCAAAAAAACACGAATTCATGAAATTTGACCCTTTAAAGTGGGAGAACAGTAGGAATTTACCTAAACCATAAATGTTGGGTTTTAACTGAGCACAAATTGATATTCAGCTCAAAATGTAAGGAGAAATTAAATGATAAACTGTTAATCCAACAGGATGAAAATGCACTCACAGATACCGGGATACTGGAGAGAAAAAACAAATCTCTGGAACCACATGGAATCCCAGCTATATTTCTCAACAAGACAGAGACAGCAACAGCCCAACTGATAATGATACAGTTGAGGCACAGTCTAGATGAAAGTACAACTGCAGATATTTACAGAAGGGCATATGTAACATCAATTCACAAAGGAAGATCCAAGCTAATACCTATACAGTACAGACCAGTTAGCTTAACTTAATATGAAATAAAGTTTTCAGAAGTGATAAAAAGGCATATTAGAATATTTGATCATTAACAGGTACATAAATGAAGGCCAACATGGATTTGTAAGAGGAAGAAGTATGCAAACCCAATCATAATCTCATTACCATGAGATATATGAAAGTCTAATGCAGGGAAAGAGAATGGACACCATTTTTCTGGATTTTGCAAAGACATTTGACAAAGTAAACCAAAGAATTTTACTAGAGAAAATAACAAAACAAAACATTTATGGCAAGGGAGGACAATCAATAAATACGGTTCCTGACTAAAGGAAAGTGTAAAACGGTGACAAACAGAGCCATATCTGGGGATGATGTTCCATTTGGGATACCAAAAGAAAAGGTGTTAGCTTCAATACTCTTTATAATAATGACATTAAACATTAACAGAGAAATAAAAGAAAGCAGAGTAAAGAAATTTGCTGACACCTGAGTGAGCAAAATGATAGGATTAGAAGCTGATCAAAAGTATATACAAAAACAACTAGCTATGATCTACAAATGGGCAGAAGTGAGGAAGATAAATTTGAGTCAATAAGTTATGGAACATGCAAGAGAACACTGGTGTCACCATTTAGAGGCCCTAAAATGGATTGTAGTTTCTCACTTAAAAGGAAACCCAAATCTTTTACATTCATAGGGGCATCCAAATCTTTTACATTTATAGGGACACCCTAATCTTTTGCATTTTTAAGGACATCCTAGTATTTTATATCCATTTGGACACCCAAATCTTTTACATTTTTAAGGACATCCTAATCCTTCATATTCATAAGGTCACCCAAATCTTTTATATTTGTAGCACTTTTAGTTACATTTCAGGGCCTTTATATCTGTCACCAATGTACTCTAACATGTTCTTTAACTTATTTACTCATCATCTTCACTTCTGCCCATTTGTAAACTGTGGCTAATTCTTTCTGCATATCTTTCTGGTCAGCTTGTAATCTAAAGTATCCTATTACTGTAATATAACTACAGGGGCCCCTTGCTTACCACAGTTTTGTCAATCATGGTTTTGAGTATACATGCTTAGAATAATTGATAACATTTTACCAGTCACAGCATCAAGTTTCGAGTATCCATGATTCTCCAAGGCACCACCAAACTTTCATCCAGCCTAACTGACCACTGAGGTAGGAGTGTCAATAATCAGGTAGTACTGTTAGGGTGATGGCAAGGATACCTTTAGTGCCACACAGCTGGCTGGCTGTTTTGTGTGAATATGGAGGCACAGTATTTGTGGTGAAATACTGCCATCATACTGTTAACTTACAGTTTTGTACGTCATTTTCTTGTACTCTCCTAGAGGAATCATATGTTGTTTTTGTAGCAAAACTTGCTTATTTTTTGTCATGAAGTCTTCATTATAGTACCTGAGTTAATGTGTCTCATGGGTCACTCCACCAAACCTCCAATTTCCCATGTGCAGTGTACTTTACCTACCACAGTTCTGCCAACTAAGGCTACGGACATGTGTTACCAGTTGATGCTCCCTAAGTGAACTTTTAACATCAGAGACCTGATGCGAAGCTGCCAGTCATTATTGTGTTGTGCAGTAGAAATTACTGGAGACAACTTGTTTTGACATGTCAACAGGTCAAGGTCATTTCTCATAATAATTTATCAGCATTGATGAATCAGACAAAGTGATCTAAACTGACATAGCATTGCTTCCCATAAATTAGGCACTTTGCCAAATACAGCATTTCATAATTTCACTAACCCGAAAACCACACTAACAATAAATCTAAGTGTTTCATACCTACATTAGATCCAATTTGAGTTTCTCAACTCATAATCATGTAATTATTAAGAAATTGCCTCCAATATGATTGGAAATAGGGAATGAAGAAGGCAGAGGTGTGACACAGGAGCAGCCCCCACAACAGCATGAGAGAGACTAGCATCTCTCTCTCTCTCTCTCTCTGTCTACCTTACGCAACACCGGTGGAAAATTGTGATGCTATGTGGCTGGGAAAAGTTCCCATGTCACAGGACAATAAATAATGCCAAAAATGGCACTGAGCCATGGCAAGGCTTGAAAATGCTATATTTAAGAAGCCTATTTGCCAGACTGTCTATCTACATCTCTAATGCCTGTTCCCCACAAGAACTCCCTCAAGAGGGTGACCATGGTAGTGTCTCCATAACTAGTAAACTCCATAGCAGCTTCTTTAGCCATTAATGCCTCAACCTCAACAAGCCAATGACAGAGGGCAACTTTAACACAGTGTTTTCAGAGGCCCCTACCTAAAGTTCCACGATAATGTTCTAACAAAGGGTTAAATGTAGGTAATACAGTAAAATAAATACCTTAAGGTTTCCTTGCCTATTTGGGCTGAAAAAGAAAAAATGAAACTTGTTTTGGATACCAAACTAAAGCAATCCTGAGAAAGACTTTCTTTTGGAAATTTCAACCAAAAACTTCCAAAAATATAAGGAAAATGAAACTTCCAAACAGAATACAATATATTTCAATAATAAAATGTGTATCACTCATAGTTATTAGTGTTACAAAATGACAAAAAATTAATGTTTCTGATTATTCAAGAACCACATGGTAACTGAGGAAGCAAAAATAATTCATCCAAATCTAACATGAAAAGTTCTCCATTTTCTATTCCCCAAGTTGCAAATACCAAAATAGGCAATGCAGCAAAATACATATCACATGAGGAAATATAAAACATATCGATCTGTAACTCTGAAGCCTGTTCCTTTCTAGAACTCCCTTAAGGGAGTGGCAATGACAATAGAGTTTCTGTAACAAGTGAACTCTAGTGCTGCTTCTTAGCCTTTAGTGCCTCATCCTTAACAGGCCACTGTCAGGGGTAAGTCTAGTGCAGTGTTTGCAGAGGTTCCTACCAAATCTCCCTTCTGATTACTTCTGCCTAATGCTCCTGCCTAATGTTCCTATCCACTACTTCTACCTAATGTTTCTACCTACTGCTTCTATCTATTGCTCCTACTATAATGCTAAAAGGCACAGCTAGCACATAACCCTTACCACAGAAAAAACCTAAAGTTACAAAGAATGAGCTGTGTGAGTTAAATGTAGTCAAGCATTATGGATGACAAGGAGAGATTGTATGTTTGTGGACAAAATGCCTGTAGCCCACATGTGGGTGAGACAGAAAGAAAAGACAGCTACCTGCATCAGAGGAGTGCAGCTTGACAACCACTGAAGTGCTGGCTCACTATGCAGCTATCACTAACCCTTCCAATACCTAAGTGGGTAGTACTGGTAGCATACTTTCCTGACTATTGGCTGGTTACCAACTACTACCCACACTGATATCGTATACAATGCTTTCTTTTGATTCTTTTAACAAAAGAACATCATATAGCAAAGTAGGGCTTTCCTTATAAACTTCCAGTGCAACAGAATATCTCATTATTTTTGTTGGATAACTGAAGAAAACACATCTATCTATTCATATCTCTGATGTCCATTCCCTTCAGCAACTCCCTCATGGGGATGGCCATGGCAAAAGAGTCTCCATAACTGGTGAACACATTCTATACCTTTTTTGTCAGGTAATGATTGCAGTACTTCAATTTAACCAAATTTAATATAATAAGGCAGTAGCAGCAGAACAAAAGAAACTAATTACCATAACTAATTATTTGAATGCTTCTTTGATGTCTACTTACAGTTACAATCTAAATGTAAGTAAAATATAAAGGAACAGCATGTTGTGCTTTCTAGCCAGATCATCCAGGTAGAATATTTATTTATTATCCAGCATCCAGCTAGATGGCAAAATTCACTATTCAGTGCACTTGTAGTTAAAGTTTGACTCCTGATGGAAGAATGGACAGATGACAAAGAGATCCTTAACAGTCTGTCATGCTAAGCTGGCAAAACAAATTACTGAAATGAATGAGTAACTACCTGTAAATCCTGTGAATTTCATTAATCTTCAGAACTGAGTGGTGACTGAACAATTTAGTCAATTATTACATGTGTAAGGATCAATTAATATCTAAAAAGCAAAACATTAAAATCTTCAAAGCTGATTTTTACATCCATGAAACTGTGCTCAAATGGGTCATGTTTTAGTATTCATCTGGTCTTCATTCTCATAACAGAGCTACAAGGGATTAATCACATGTTATAGCATTCATCCTTATATCAATCTTAAGAGCTACATGGAGCATATTGCATGTTATAGCATTCATCCTTGTGTTAATCCAGGAACGGAGCAAAAAGGAGCATATCACAAGTTATAGCATTCAACCTCATGTTAATCTTACAACAGAGCTGTAAGGAACATATCGCATGTTATAAGATTCATTCCTGTGTTAATCTTATTAAGAGCTACAAGGAGCATATTGCATGTTATAGCATTAATCCCTGTACTCATCATATAACAAAACTGCAAGGGGCACATCTCATACAAACACACTCTTCTAGAATTGAGGGAAAATGCATTCATTGCAAGTAACAGAAATGAGAGAAAAGCCAGCATTTGACTCAAGTTTAGTCTGCTGAAGTCCCATAATTCACCAGACTTCCTTTTAAGAGCTAAAGTTCCTGATACACAAAAAGGTGTTTCTGGAAAGCTTGTGTTGCCTGCAGCATACCATAGTTAATGAGAGTGAAACCAAGTTAAACCATCTTGTAACTGGTACAAAAATATTACTCAAGTTATGGGTCTCATATCAATCACCTCTTTAGATGTTGGAAAATGCACTATAAATTTTAACAGCCAAATGTTGAATCATATTCAATCTATAAGGAAGACAAGTTCTACATTAAACCATCTTGAAAGTGTCATAACTAAGGGTAAATCCAAACTAGAGCTATTAATCTTATTCCAGTCCATTCATCCAATGCTAGGAAACAAATGTCTACAGTTTAATGAGTATATGATTTACAGTTTTTAAGCTGTGACCAAGGTTAAGCTGAAGTGAAAGTCTGACTCAAGGTTAAGCTGAAGTGAAAGTCTGACTCAAGGTTAAGCTGAAGTGAAAGTCTGACTCAAGGTTAAGCTGAAGTGA
>JAYMFT010042602.1:0-15549 GCA_038088735.1 Panulirus argus | reverse complement strand
CATTCCTGATCACTGCATTTCCTCATGCATAACAATATATATATATATATATATATATATATATATATATATATATAATCATGTCCGATAAAGCATTGAGTTGATGTGAAACGTAAGTGTATAGAAGTAAGGAGCAACAAACGAATTAGAACAGACAGAATTAAGAATGGAGATATGGGACAAATATGTGGTGAAATCACGTACAGAAAAAAAGACGCATGGATGAAAGCCTTTCAGGCCGTATGACAGATGATAGCTTGGTGAAGTAGAGTGCTGCAGAAGGTACATGGTACAAGGAAGAGAGAAAGACAGCACGAGCATTGGGTAAATGTAATGTGAGAGGACTAACTCAGGCTCTAGGGATACTTCTGATAAAGATTCTAGAGGAATGACTCGCTTCTGGAAGTGATTGAGAGATTTTGTGTATAGATGTGGTATGTAAGTCACCCGTCGGTTACCCTATACGAGTCAAATCAATTATGTCGAGTGGAGGAATAGGAAGCTCTTTTCTTTTGAGCGTTGGAAATGCATCTTTCACTTTAACACGCCGGGCAGCAAGAGTTAAGGAGGTTGTCATTGAGGTTCAGAGGCCGCATTTACTGGATCCTTCCCGTGAAGAACTGAGTCATGAGCCGGGTGATTCGAACCGCTTAGTGTCTCGAACTTTCGGTTTATTTGAGGCGAACGAACGCCAGACACGTTTATTTTTTTCTTTTTCTATAAACCACATTCTACCGGAGACAGAAGTATTATTCTCGTTACCGAACTGATCCTGTAAATTTTATGATTTTATAATTTAAGTCTGCATTTATGAGAAATAGATATTTCAGTAAAATTGCTGATTCGGACATCCATCTGTATGGAAGTACTTTTCAAATATCCCCCTATCACTTTCATCCAACGATAATGGGGGACCCCCAGTGGGAACCTGGGTATTGGGTGGGGGAAATCACAAAAGAAGTAGTGATCTGCGATAGAAATGAGGGTCAGAATTGTTCAAAAGATATTGAAAAAAAAAAAAGACACGAAAGACAATTTCAACCAAACCAAACTCAAGCTAACCCGGGCCGACCGCAACCTACTGAAACCTTGTCACAATGTGTTTCCCTTAATTAAATCCAGATGACTCAAGAGTTGGGATCGTCTTGTTGGTCCTCCTCGTCATCGTTATCGTCATCTACAAGTCGCACTGGCCTCTGTTTCTCCGGCTGCACGGGGAAGGTAAAGCTTGTTGGCAATGACGGAGAACTGATGTACAGAACGCTCTCCTCGCTGGACTGTGTGACGAGCAAATATCGCGCCAAGTACTGCTGATGTAAACGGACTTGTTGCCAGTCCCCTTCATCCATCCATCACCCCTTACAACATCCCTCCACAAACGCTCGATATCCTGCGTGTGGACGTTGGAGTTATATGGATCAATAAAATTCTCGGAGTGGTTAATCACAAGGTGGTCGTAGCCGTGTTCTTCACGCTATTGTTAGGTTGTCCACTTGTCGCTAAGTAGATGTCCCGGGTCGTACATACTGCTTGTCTAGAGGAATCATTATAGCAGTTTACTGGCAACAGGTTCTACGAGACGAGTGACATAAAACTTCTTAAGCTGGCCTTTCAGTGCCGCCAAACATCCAGAACACGGCATTTCCGGTATTTCCTCTTTCCACATCGCGACTGGTCGATTTCCACAATACCAGGGTAGCCTACTGGCTGTTGATGGTCAAACCAGTATCACGACACTTCCGACTAGAAACTGCGCCAGTTGACACTCGTACTGGGAGACAGGTTCCGACACTTGACGATAGTATGATGATCCCAGATCTAATGGAGCCAATGATTAAGAAATCAAATAAGTTTCCAGAGCTCCAGATGTGTGCCATCGACAAATACTCCTTAAATATGTGACACTTGATAAATACACATCACCTAACACTAAGCAATAACTTCTGCCACAGAACCAAATATGTTTCTCAGCTCGGTAACTTCAAGGCTGGGTACACTTCACAAAATTCACTTCACTTGAGAAAGCGCCATGTTCTTGAAAAAAATATTCCACTCTTAGCCATCTTTACCATGATATGTAATATGAAAACTTGCGGTAGTCTCGAATTAGGCGAGATCGCAAACATTGCGCAGGGAAAATGATTTCAATTCAAGCGCGGGGCTGCGGATGCCTATATCGAGATATGATTGGTTGATACAAATTCATACCGGCCAATCAGAATAGAGAGCAAATGCGCATACGTCACACTCTTGATCATGTGCGCTGCAGCCTAGCCACCAACTTTCGAACACACGGTGGCTCTGTCAGACGCTCGTTACATAAACAATGGACTAAGCAAATAATACAATAATTTTCCAACAAAAGTATCGTAATTTCCTAAGTAATCATTTGCAGGAGAAATGGTATAGAAGAAAATGGTCTTAAAATCGCCTAAACCACTGAGTCACAGACTTAAAATACCAAAATTCGCTGGATGTCCGAAACAATAACAATACGGATATTTTTACCTACGGATTCATATGAAATAATGAAAAATACATACTAACAAGCACATGCAAAGAGGAGTAGGTTCTACATTGATTATATAAAACATTACTGAGTTATATTTCCGTAAACTTCATTACTATTGGAACAAACATATGAGGATGTTACAGAATGAACTCCAACTTACGACCTGGGTTTCGAAGTTTCGTTCAGTGACTCACCGTAAGATTCAAACATGAGCGATTGTGATCTTCAAAACATGTTCACACTTTTGGAATGTCCATACAGCCAATGTGGATGCTTTAGGGTTATCAATCATCGTCCTCATATTCACTGGCATGTAAAAAGTTTTCACAGAGAAGCACTAAAAGTAACACTGCCTAAAGACGCGATAAAATCAGTCGTATAATCACAGACCCGCTGGCTACATCCACAACGCTTCAGTGTTCTGGGTTCACCGAAATGAAGGAGACTGGCGATGAACGGTCCAGACACCGGTAACGCGAATGACACATTAAAACCAATGTTCGAACTCCGATCGAGAGTCTCGAGAATAATTTGCTTGACGATGCCCTTAACAAATTATTATCAGCGCTGCTGACTTCTGCCGCCATATATCCATATATCCATCCGTTCAGAGATATTGAGCTTTATTTGGTTTGTAGTTTGATCCCATTATGCAGTTATTCGATCCCTTATAACACATTTAAAACGAAACGGTGTTGTTTACTGGACGGTAAGGACTCGCATTACCGTGTGAGGAACCGAATTACAAACAGATTATGGCTCCATAGATTCGGTGCAAATAGGTGTATGTTGCTGGCTGTTTAGTAAGGTAATCAACGTAGGATGATGCAGGAGAAAGATATTTTCGAAACGCCATTAGGCGTTGTTCTTGTGGCCAGTGCAAATTATCGCATGTAACACTGTTCCACCTTGAAATCTATATTTGAACACAAAATATGACGAACTAAAGGTTTCAAATTCATATAGAGACATGTCAACTTTTTTTTTTTTTAACTGAAATGGCACGGGCTAAACACACACACACACACACACATATAAAGGATATCTTCCTTTATCAAAGATAAAGTCTCAACCAGGTGAAGTACAGATGACTTCTTTCGTCCAGGTGAAGCTGGAGGCGGAACGTCAACCCCAGGTGTAGACTCTGAGAGACCGACCCCAAGACAGCATGTGGCAGGGCTTTTAAAAGGGGTTGTTGTCGAGAGCATAAGGCGCTGCCCGTGACTTCGTTTATGGTTAGTCAGCAAACTTTGGGGGGAGCGAGCTTGGAAAAGTTACACCCGTTCTGTTTAAAAAGTCAGCAAGTTTGGCGATAAGCGAGAAATGAAGCACTTGAATATTCGTGAATTATATATATATATATATATATATAGGTAAGCAAATTCATCATCCAGCTCCGGTGAATGGATGAACAGCTAGGTTAATTCTGCGCCGACTACTAAGCCCAGGATCAGAGCCAGGGCAGGCCCGTGCCTGAACTGATACTCGGCAGTGCTATTCATCTACTCTACGAAAGCGTCATACTCTCCATACCTAAACGATGGTTTGTCTCCAAACGAAGGTAAGTAACGAATACTAAACTGTACATGTCATGTTTAGCATTCCGAAATGGAAGTAGACTATTTTGTTCAATATCCCAATATACTTTACGTTACTTGATTTTCATTTACCCACATATTTATACTGTCCTTCATATCCCTCCTCACGATCTTTTATTATTGAAATTTAAGAAATAATATGGCCAATGAAAATTTTTTTTCACATATACCAAACAACGATTTCATAACAGTAGAACCAAGATCCGAGAAGTGCAACGCGTGTCGTTAAACTGATACATAAACAAAAGCCTTTTCATAGACCAGAAGGGAGGAATTACCCTGGAAAGTTACTCAATGTGTAATAGAAGCACAAAAGGAAAAGTACCAGTTAATGCACATAACTACTGCTGCATTTTTTCTCATCAGAATACGACGACTTATTGAAATGGGAGACAACAATAAAGAACAGAGAACATAGGTCATATTTTATTCGTGAATTTCCATACAGATTGTGAGAACATTTTACAGGCGCCAGAGGGGCTCGTGATAAAGTACAAGGCGAGTGTAACGATTATAAAACGTGGCTTAGATTAGTAGGGTGGTCTTGGGAGAGGGACGGAGCAAGGGGGTAACTGGATTGGCTGGTTGGTTGGTAAGGTTTGAGGTGACACGTTGGTGAGGTGAGGGCAGGTTAGGTGGCAGGGAGGGTTGAGCTGCCACACGGCAGCAGTGTGGTTTAGCTGGATAGGGAAAGGTTCGAGTAATACGGGTTATCATTATGGAGGCATTCTTGTTCTCTAGTTTCTATCTTGTTGGCAGTATGACTCCACATCCTGGCATCAGCGTCGAAACTTATGTGTGAGAGATGTGTACCTGATTCACTTTCCGCATGGGGCTATGGAGGACAGCGCCTTGTTCCCTGATGCAAAGATGTGCAATGAAATATTCCAGCAAACAGACTCCGGACGCTGATGCATGATGTAAGAGTGCGAAGGTACACTGTCAAGGTATAATCTCGAATCTACTATTGTTGTTACCCGATTCATATATATATATATATATATATATATATATATATATATATACGAAGTAGATGCTTTCGTTCTGAATTCCGCCAGGAACGCACTACCATCTCTCAAAAGCCTTTTGAAGAGAGACGTTCAACCTTCGTGAAGTCTCTACGGGGGACTGTGCTTCGTATATTTATTATATTCCCTTTGAAATATATCCTCCATCCTAGACTCTAGCAACAATAAATTTGCGGCAGTTTTAGGCCAATTTATGTCGGTTTACATCTCTTGCAGTAATGTTCAAAATAGTCATCATATACAGAACACTTCACGCTGAAATCCAGTAATACGTTATTTACATACTGATGCTTGTCTGTTATTGTTTAAAGTGTGAAAATAGATGAACTTCCGACTCGCCATTTTCAAAAGCTGAAAAAGTTCGAGTGATGAATATAATAGCTGGTCTTCCGTTTCCCTACAGCACCGCTAAAATACTGGAACTCTACTCGGGTCAAGTCTTGTGAACCACAGCTGATAATCTAACAAAAAATAAAACGTTTGGAAAATAAATGACAACTAATATGTCAAGTATATAATTTCTAATGACATACTATAAACTGTACTAATGCGGAATTTTAATGGTGTACTTTGAACTATACAAATAACAAAACTTCATTTGCTTTATCCCAAAGATTCACATTACATTCAAATTTTATAAACAAATACCTTAAACTTTCTTTGTATATTGCTATTCATTCTCAATATATAAGGAGGACTGTGCGATTATTCGAATTTCTCAAAAAATTTTGTTTGTATCATCATATGTTCTACGAGGAGCCTCGATATCAATTTCCCCTCCCATTTGCTGTCGCTTTAGATCAAGAAAGTTTCTCATCCTTGGGTCTATCATTCATCGAAGTCACAAAAGTAAAACGCAGTGAATCGTCAATAACGTATACGCAAACTATGATGTCGTAAAGATAAATAGCAAACAATGACACAGCAAAGCGTAAATAAGCTTTGACGACGCACATCTGAGCAAGCTGTGACGTTACAACGGCAAATGAGCTTTGATGTAACAAAGGTAACCCTGACGTCATGAAAGCATATAATCATCATGACGACGAGCCTCTAACCATACAAATGGAAACGGACTCCGGAGCCAAGAAGGCCTTGCTGAATTCCATAGCGGTACAGATTTTAACGCGGAATATTACCAGTGTAAAAAGTGCCGACACACGATGAAGAGAACAGGAAAAAGAAGAAAAAAAAATTGTGTGCGAGTCTTAGCTGGCTTAGGGAAAAGTCATCCCAACGATGGAGTCACATACATAGTGTTGGCTTGGCTTAATGGTACAGTCATCCCCATGACGGCGCGATATGATCATAGTGTTAGCTTGGCTTAGGTCAAGTCATCCCTTTGACGACGTGATGCGGTCATAGTTTTAACCTGGCTTAGGGTTAGTTATCCCTATGAAAGCGTGATACAGTCACAGCTTTTTTACAAACTGTACAGTTGGACCCACTTCGATCCGGTGGGGTAAGTACTCGAAATATTGTTAAAAAAAAAAAAATCCGTGGTTTAAGTTATACCTAATATGCGAGAACCCACGCGTCCTTAAACCTACTTCAAGAATAAGAACTAGCATCTTTAAACTTTAATATTGCTTGTGCAGGAGTTTAATATGCTTGCAAATCCAACACATTCCTCTATGAAGTATAAAGCACCGAGTAAGGCAAAAAGGTTAACAAGGTATTGTATAATACTGAATGCTTATATAAATATAAATAACTATATAAAGAAAACGAGGATCCATGCAGACCAAAACCTACCCCGTAGCATCCTTTATACACCGACATTCACACACACATTGTAAAATATTTCCCTTATCAGTAAACCATGAGTAGTGAATCAAGAGAACAAACATGGTAAAGAATATTCAGATTAACATTACCGTGTGACATCTTTTATAAAATACAAAGAAGTCAAGCACGGTATTTAACATACTTAAGCTCTATCTAAAATCTTAGATTTAACGTTTTTATGCGTTTATAACCAGATTTTGGATTTGGTATTCTTAAACTATTGTACAAAAAGTGCTAACTTCTACGAACATAACTTAGAAAATAGGTCTACAGACTGAGAAGTTTAAATAATGTGCAGTTACACAATACATTGTGTACTTTTCATATATATTTACAGTATTAAAAATGCATTAATTAAGTCCTCAGCAGAAGTATTTGATTATCAATAAATAATCAGAAACAACAAGTACTTGGTAATAACCAGGTCAAGATCAAATATCTTCCATACAATTTTATCCTTTTCCAAAGAATTCAATTTACATCGAACATGTCCATGTAATTCATTCTATTTGTTAACAGTCCCTTATAATATGAGTAAATTTTCTTGCTAGTATGTCTCACCTGCATTTAGTTATACTGTTAAGCCACAGAGGTTCTCATATATCTACTCCAGAGAGACATCTCACAGAATCAAAGATTACTCCAAACTCGAGAATACAAAGCCTAGCTTTTTTGTATTATTTCTGACAGTTCAAATCTTACTATTGTCACCCTACCACACAATGCTTTATGTACTTCAACGCTTTGAACAAGTTAATAGTAGTACCATGATTACTATAAGCCATCTGGCTGTATCATTTAAGAGGACGTAGGCATCCTCAATAACGGTCCAACAACGAATACAATACGAATACAATGAAATCATCAGTACTTAAAATTTAATCTGAAGTAAACAAAAACTTATTTATTTAAAAAAAAAGCTAAGTTATTGCTAAAGACTGCTGTACTGAAAATGACATTAAATCCTAAACATACACTCCTACACCAATCTTATAACAACACATAAATGATTTTTTGGACTAATAGCCTAAACCCTATACGGCTGTTACAAGTGAGAGGAGGGAAGCTACCATGGCATGATTTAGTTACATGTTACCGCATAAATGCGTCACATTAAAAAATTTGGACCAACAGACTAGTTTAAGTATTTTAACCCATAATTCCATCTGCAGAATAAGTAAAAAGATGAATTCTTGGACAAAAGTTTTCAGATATTTTAACAGCAGATATAGAAAGATTGAGAAAACAGAATGCGAATACGAAATTACATCTTAAAATTTTACGATGAGTCACACGACAAATCTTTTTTTTAGACGGATTATGGAACTATTACTTTTGGACGAATTACGGGACTAGAACTTTCAGATGAGTCGCAGAACTTAAACCTGCACACGAATTACAGAACTAGAAATTTCAGACGGATTGCGGGATTAGTGTTTCAGGACGAATTGTAGACTTAAGAGCTATAGAGCGAATTACAGTAACAGAACTTTCAGACGGACGTGGTAGAGCTATAACTATGACATATCACAGGGAAAGAACTTTTGAGACGGATTGTATTTCGAGTACATCTTTCAGGTAGATAGAACTTTATAGTAGGATTAAGACTTTTAGAGAGATTTTAACAAAAATTTTCAAACCGTTTACACGACCAAGACTCTTTATGCAAATCTAAATTCCTATTTTAGAATTTTGAGATCCCAAAAAACTGTAAGCCTGTGTAAAGGTATTTTTTCCTTTCTAAGAAATTAATGGAAGTTAAGTTTCATGTCTAACAACCTAAGATAATCAAGGCTCGATGCATGAAAATCTACTGTGTGATCTTTAATGCCATAGATTCTAAATAAGACGAGAAGTCACGTTTCGAATTCATGGAAAATATCACAACTTTATCCCTAGGGAGTTAGTGAAGTTTTAGACAGCGTTTGTATGAATGCTTAACCGTAATTCACATCTGCACTTAGTAGGGGCTACTCAAGAGTAGAAAAATAGAGGAAAGCAAAATTTCGCGGAAATTCAGCAAACAGTAACCTCTTAGGTCGTGTTTTATTGTTATTACATTCTTTAGTTTGCCCAAATAAAAGCTAATTTTATTTGTGTAACATGGAGACAGATGCGGTAACAACACTATGATAACATCAACAAGTTACTGCAAATCAACAGTAATCATAACTTATGGTATTTGCTTAGAACTAATTTTGAGCATGAGAGTAAAGTTATTTTGATCTGTATTTACAAAAAAGATAATCATGAAGTGATCCATGTATGACGACATGGCTCTCGTGAAGATTAATGATATGCCTGTGGTCTGTGTAGCAGAGACGTCTCAGCCAAAAACATATATGGCGGGCACTGACTCCGCCAGTCCAAACTTCTCGCATTCAAGGAGCCTAACCTAATCGACTCTGGCTACCCCGGAAGTCTCCGACCTGGCTGGTCAGAGTTTCTGTTGAATATTTTTTTTTTACTTCATCCTAAGAGTTTCTTCTAGCCTAGCTGGCTAGAGCTTTTGAAATTACAGCAATCCTTACCTCGCCTCGATAGCCTGTAACGTAGCCTATCACCCTTTCTGATATTAACAGTATTCCTTAATTCACTCCTGTGGTCTCTGACCTACCTGGCCTTAAGTGTTTGACAACATAGCTTGAATATTTTCCTGGCCCCGGTAGCTTCTTAAACCTAACAGATCTAGGTTTCTAATAATCCAGCTCATTTATTTTCGTTCCCTGTTGCACCGATGGGTTCTAACCGGGAATGTGCTGGTCTCAAGTATGCCTGCAAAGCTTTATTAAACTTAGTGGACGAATCAATTGATGTTAAGAGAGAATGGGGTTGCTACCGCAGGGTGACAAGTTAATATATATATGTGTACAACACGGGTTTAAGCCTCATATCTGTGTATCACTTGATACATCCAGTGACAGACAGGATGCAAGTATACACAAGACACAACAATGTCTAAGCACATCATTGGTTAGGTCTGGTTTGCTCTCTCTTCTGGGGGAAGAAAGTGAATTTGATAAGATACAACACACGTCCTCCGCCCTACCAATTTGGCGAACAGATTCAAATCGTAGACCAGATCTAGAGAACGGCTCTAAATACGTATGTTTACTGCCAACATAGGTCGATAACAAGAAAAGTGTTAACATGGTACTGATATCAACCAACGCAAGACATTATTTTTTTCTTTTTTTTTGAGAATATTCTTGCATACTTGCCAATACGGTAGTGCCTATCAAGTCCGTTTAGTAACATCAACAAAATGGCTTTCCCGGACGAGGTTCAGTAATCTAAAGATGGGAAATTTGAGATTGTGTTGAGACAATCACTCTCAACCATCTGACCTGACCCTAATATCCTTCACAGGTAGTGACGACAGTGTTACGTCCCTCCACAACTTTGACCGACATAATCGTCACTATTGTGTGCGTCAACATATTTTCTTAATAGTTTCTAAAATCTTTAAGAATCACTACAAAATATCCATAGTTTCGTTAAAAGGGGAAGGTAAACCTCACCAAGCTAAGCTACTTAAAATATCGATCAACTTTTTTTCTCTCTCTCTTCGTCAACTATGTTTCCTTTTTGACTGTGATTGTGTCTGCGTTGGAGTCCGCTTTGGCCTTCTGGCTTCCGTGCACCTCCGCTATTTCCACTTCTTTTCCTTCGGGCAGGGCAGCCTCCTCTCCCTGAGACGCCGCTGCCATAATGTACCCGAAGGATTCCTTGAGCTTGACACTAGCGTGGCGGAAGGTGTCTGTCAGCTTCTCCTGTCATAGAAACGAGAGTTATATTTAAAATACATAGAATGTTTTTTAATATAATGGCGTCAAATGTTCATTGATGAGTACTTAACATATAACTTTGTGAATTCAATTGTAAAAATTCTTTAAGTATAATATCATTCAGATTATAAAGGACTGAATAATTTACAGGATTTAATCTACAATTGTGCAAATGTATATCTTATATAACTTGATAATAATATATCAACGTTCTTGCTTTTATCAAAGATTTATAACTAATACATGTTTACTTAGAAAGGAACATCGTGGGCCATATGTTATCCCCTACACCTGCAGAGAGGGAGTGAAGGATTATTCGGGTGGTGGTTTTAACTTGAAGTTGACGACATTAAATGACTCATGCAGCTGACAAGTCCAAAACACAAATACAACCAGCTAGAGAAGAAAAAGGTATGCGTCAACAATTTTGGAATGTGTGTGTAAGATTTTCTGAGTGTTTCTCTAGATGGTAGATTGTATATGTCACTGGATAGATTCGTGGATAGAAATATAAATGAGACAGTAGAACATGTAAGTAGATAATAGACTGTCTGTTGGAAAGGTGGTGTAAGACCAAACAACTGGCTACAAACACGGACAAACGTGAACGCACGAACATGAAGGACATGTAAGATGAATAGATGGGTCACATTGAAATAACTGCAGTCATAATGCACAGACATACACACATGTATTAAAGGTAGGACTGTATAGCTATAAACTCCAACAATATATATATATATATATATATATATATATATATATATATATATATTTGCTAAAGTATTACATATTCTTCAAATAGTCTTTAGGAGGGGAGCAAACACGTCATCGCTATCAATTTTCGTTTTAATTTTCTTAACAATGAATTATTGTATGTATCCTGAACAGAAGTGAATCGAGTCCACTTGACTGAATTATTCGAGTCCAAGTTTGGTTGAGTGGTTATTTGGGCTTTTGGCCTACCAACTACCAGGTTTATTAATGCTGTCAACACTCTCTCTCTTTAGATATGGCCCTTGGAATGTTATGTCAAGATTTACCTAAAGCTGTATTAAATGCATATCTCGGGGGTCACGATCCCAGGTGACAAACAGGTGATTACACAAATACTGAGTTCCGGCTGAATGGCAACACTGCTGCCGTGACGTCACATGGAAATACCTCCATCCGCCATGTTTAAATATTTAGGCTATTGTGTTTGTGGTAAACGCGTTTCAAAATTTCCCCTCTTGCATTATTTTCGACCCCTAAAGCCTTCTGGGATTTTTCCGTTTCTTAGAGAATATATGCAACACCAAGCATATATTGTAACGCTTTCGGAAATACGTTAATTTGTGCTGAATCAAGAACCAATGAATTTCGGCTTCTCTCTAAACTAATTATTTTCATGTGAAGAACCATACTTTGATGACGATGAATACGACCTAATATGGCTGTGTCTACTCATTTCCGCCATTTCCCAGGCTTAGTAAATACGAATTCCTAAACTCTCATTTAAAACACGAGCTTTTAAAATCATTCACGCAAATGCGAACTTAAAATCCGTCCATGTAACTCCGTCAATAACAAATTATTAAATCCATCAGTGGAACGTAATATTTTTAACTGGTCAAATTCAACTTAGTCTGTTATTCAAAAGCAAACTTCGAAAGTACGTTATTCGCATGAAAAATTAAACAATCCATCACCAAACCATTTTTTTCTTTAAAGTTACCTTTTAAACTCCGTCTCTGAAATTAGGTATTAGTTTTAGTGTCCATTTTTTAAACTTAAGATTTTAATTCCATTAAATGTCGTCAACTATCGGGAACTTTTAAATTCCGTCAAATACAACTATCCATTTAACAGCGCCATTTAAACCCATTCATTCTCTCTCCTTTTAAACTCCGTCTTTACTAAGCTCTCATTCATTCGTCACTTGGCCCGTCTCTCTGACTACGACGTTGCTATCCTTCACGATGGTGGTTAGCCGTAAATGTTCACTCTGTTGTTATTATACTGTTAAACGTCTGTTGGGAATGTTCCGTTGAGTTTTGTTGGCTCTTTGTTGAGAATACTATAGGGCCTTTTGGAAAAAGGGAAGGCTTGGTATTTTCTGTGTATCTGGACTGCCAGAAAGCATTTGACACAGTGTCACACAGGAGTTTGGTAAAGAAAAAAAAATGGATCTCCATGAGGGAACAAGGGAACGACTCTTTCGATGGATAAAAGGTTACCTCAGAGGGAGGGATCAAATGACACATATAGTGACGCCTTCTCAAAATAGGTTGAGGTCACCAGTTCAGTGCCGAGGGGTCCTGAGCTGAAATCATTGGTCTTTTTGATCTCTTTTAATGACTCGCCAGAAGGATCGGTCTCTCACCTGAATATGTTTGCAGATGATACTGAGGCCAAGAGGAAAATGAAAAGCCAGGGGGATTGCATCGACTTACAAGGGAACCAAGACAAACACCAAAGCTTTATGAGGATCCTTGCAGCTCCCAGGATGCCTGGCCATTTCCACAGGTCGGGACCATGGGTCATAAAGTGTTCTGATGTTCTGTATGCGTCTGTGTGTAGGGCAACTGTGTAGTGAGTGCTGGGCGTCATCTTTATGGTTGTTGCATCGTGGGCATGACGGTTCTTGGGGTATGTTGAAACGGCGTTTGTTGTGATATAGCAATGGGACAACTAGAACCGTTGGCAATCACGGACGAAAGACATAAGCAGACAGAGACATGATAAAGAAAAATAGATAGATAAATGGATAATAAGAGTAGAAGATAGATAATAGAAAAGAGAGCATCAAAGTGGAGACCACTTTTGCTTAACAGACACTTAGCCTTAGTCTGTGGGCAAGAGCGACAACAGACAGTCAGAGATGGGAGGCTGGCTCAACAGACCTGGATGATGTTGATACACATGGCTGTGAGGGCCAGGCCGAAGACCAGGTAGACGGTGGTCATCATCATGAAGGCTGGATGCTGTTGGGAGAGGGAGAGATAACGTCAGTTACCACGGCACCGGTTCCTCTTGTGACGAAGTCCGTCCCAAGATACACAAGTCCGGCACATGATACATAAATCCGTCACAAGATATCATATTGGTAATATAATCAACCATCAATAAACGTCACAAGATGACATACAACAAATAACATACTATTCCATCAGGGTACGTCACATGATAACATACCCAGTCATCAGGAAGCGTCGCTAGATAACATACAACAAGTAACATACGCAACTATCAAGAAATGTCACAAAATAACATGTTCAACATTAGGAAATGTCTCAAGATAACATACTCAACTTTCTGAGAGCGTCACAAGATAACATACAAGTAACATACTCAGCTATCAGGGAACGTCACAAGATAATACACAAGTAACATACGCATCTATCAGAGAACGTCACAAGATAACATACTCAATCATCAGGGAGCATCACAAGATAACATACAAAAGTAACATGAGCAACTACCAGGGAACGTCACAAGATAAAATATTCAATCATCAGTGAGCGTTACATCATACAACAATCATCAAGGAGCGTTACAGGATAACACACAAGTAACCTACTGAATCATCAGGGAGCGTCACAAGATAACACATAACAAGTAACGTACTCAATCATCGTGGAGCATTACAAGATAACATACAAGAAGTAACATAATCAAACTTCAGTAAACCTACACAATACATCCTTCTGTTTCTCCATGTCTATTACCTTCCTTCATTATCTTTTCTATTTCCACTCAGAACAACCATAAAATAATGGCTTATATCACATACACAGCTTGTTATATTCATAACTTTAGCAGCGGTATGTCTTAATCCAGTCCTCCGTCTGGCAACAGCCTCATGTTTTGCTTAATTCACTACCCACACGTCTGGTAACAATGGCCCACTTTCCTTAATTCACCAGCCATACGTGAGGCAGCAATGGCCAATCTTGGCTAATTCACCCACCCATCTGTGTGGCACCAATGGCCCTAACCTGGTTCATTCGATCCCCACCTGTCTGACAACTTCGCCTGAGGTTGGGCCATACGAGGCACTGTCTAATCCGTGGTTGCAAAATATCACGGGACCGTTAAACCTTATCGTATTTGTTTTTATAGTTAAGCCTTCATACTTATAGTATAAGGGTTTTGTGGTATAGTTGTTTAATGTCACAAGAGATTTACATCTGGCGTTAGCCTTGTTATATACATATATATATATATATATATATATATATATATATATATATATATATATATATATATATATATATCAATATAAATATATATATCATATATCTATATAAACATAATTATTATCTATCATCATTATCATATCCGTGTGGTTGATCCTTCTAAACAGAAATTTCCAAAGGTGTTCATATATTTTTCATAAGACGGTGCATGAAACCATTACACTTGTTGTAGATTCGTGTTGCTTCTTGGGCTGGGTCATCTCCTGAGCCTCAGTATAACAGTACACCTCAAGCTCTCTCATTAAACAGCCTCCATTTTACCTCTGACAATGGCTAGCTGGTTGACTGTTTGGTCTTGAGGTCAATAAGGGCTGTTTATGTCAAGTTACTACATCTTCCAACCGAAAAATCTTTGAACTCCTTCCACAGGTGTTAAGAGATAATTCATGGACACATAGTGAGAGTGTGATTGGCTTTAGAATTGTCCTCAACACGTGAAGAAGGTATTCAGGATTTTTCGGTTGATAGTTGGAGCATGACGTTGACGTCCTTAAAGCTCTCTTTCTCTCTATCTGCTTCTCTCTCTCTCTCTCTCTCTCTCTCTCTCTCTCTCTCTCTCCCTATATATATATATATATATATATATATATATAT
>JAYMFT010042591.1:0-15549 GCA_038088735.1 Panulirus argus | reverse complement strand
TATATATATATTGCAGATGCAGTGCCATGTAAATAATGAAAATCCATTATTTTAGCTTTCGCTAAACCCCCATCCCTCTAAATCTGTTTTGTAAATTCACATTATTAAGGACAGATCCTGGAAGTCATTGATAAACATGATGTAATGCCATAAATTGACTGTGATATGTAGGAAAATGGGTTGTATAATGAGGTAATAAAGATTATTTACGAACATTATTTGGTTCTCATGTTTTAGTTTAAGGTTCCAATACCATATAATTTTTTTTTTCAAATAATGCACCACTTGCATTTTTATATATATTATATAGAAAAGAGAATGTGAAAGGAAATGTCAATACAAATTTACAGTTCAATTCGTGTTCAAAGTAAATAATATAAGGTTGATCAGGTTAAAATTTGAGTGTTTCGGTAATACAAGGAATCAGCTTAACCCGTCCCTACAGGCATTAGAAAAAAATATATATATTTGTAAATTATGTTCTACGTATATCAAACTCTTGTATATGTTCGAGATAATCCTACATATCACTTCAAAACAAAATGTTAAAGCTACGGTAACGTCCTATTTCAATTTATAACTTTTAAAAGCATTTGAAGGCGTTAGAAATCATGCAAAATATTCGCTATATGTCTAGAGCGGCACAGCGGCTGTACGTAGGGTAAATTAGTTATGTAAAAATCATATCACAGAGTCTGTCTTGGCTGTAAATCTGCCATCAAGGCTTCGTCCTCCGAACATTGTCTCGAACTTGGTTGAGCGCATCCAAAGCAAGGATGGGCTTGGAGCTCCGTTTTGAGTATCTTTAACTCGGATCAGTGAATCCGAAACAGTTACAAAGGCTAGTTTGGTATCCAGCATAACGTTTGCCTTAGTCTTGACCAGAGGGTGCTGACGAAGCTTCATTCGAATGCTGATTGGCTCAGTGAATCCAATTCGAAACAGGGGTCGAACGACTCCACTGAAGTACTGGAACCCATTCACCCTCCGACAGCGTCACGTCGTGATGTAGAGGTAAGCCTCATATCTCTTTTCCTTATTATTTACATTTGATAAAGAATTTATGATTTTCCTCACACACGCCACAAAGCATATATATTTTTTTATTGTACTGTGTCATTTGTGTGGGAAAGAAGTGATGAATTGGGCGGAGAGAAGGAAAAAATAGAGGTAAGACCGGTCCTGTGTTGGGGTTCGTTTTGGTATGCCAAAACTGGAATATGGCGAAATATACCAGACCGCCGCGGTTTATGCCACCTGATTTGCATAGGAGTATTCAAATGAGCTGTAGAACATTGCTTGATATTAAAGAAGGTTCTTGGACAAAGAAAAAAGTAATTATTTCATCGTTTTTGTTCTCGTCAGATCCGTCACGATGAAACATCATCATCCATCGTATTTGTGAACAACGAACTAAATTTATTTATCAGACATTAGTAAAAAACATATGAATAATGAAACTTCCAACAACGAATAAGTGCCAACGGACCATTAGAGAATTAAAAAGATTATCTAGCTTAGATATCGATGCATGTTGTAATTAATTAGAAATGCGATTTATTTTAGCCATGGCCGAAAATGAAAAAAAAAAAAATACTGAATCTAACCTAACCAGTGTCACCTCTGTAGCATAGCCTAGCTGGCTACCCTTTCGATTTTACCGAACTTAACTAACCGATCCTCATTAGCCTTTCAATTTATTCTCAAAACCCTATCAATTTATTCTCTAGTTTATCGGTGTTTTCTCAGTAGCCTATCATAGATAATTAGCATAGCCTTGCAAAGTCTAATCTAATTATGTTGCACCTAATGACTTGCACGTATCGGCCAACCGTACAAACGAGGATGCAATTTGTATAAACAATATTATTTTGTTATATTTTGGTAATTTCGGTGTTAAAGCAAATCCGTCAAACACTTTATAAACGACATTAAGGAAATATAATTATTTATCCTTTGATTAGCCACGAATCTTTAAATGTTATATCAAACAATTTCCTACCAGCTTATTTGGACCAACCAGGGCAATTTGGATGGCATCCACCTCGTTAGTCGGGTATATTCGGAGTTTTAATCACACCCACTTGTGTTGGGAGTTGGCCAGAGGGAAAAATGGCAGTTGCAACCCGAATTTAAGTAATAGAAATAATTCAGCCAATTTCAGGAAGGGAATGTATGCTGGATGGTTAGAATTACTTTACTTTGGAATGGTAATTATATGTTAATTTAGTCCCGGAAATACATTAGCGAATGGCTAGTTTATAGATCCAATCTGCAAAGCCAAGCAAACCTTACCTAGCTTCTGTGTGCGACGTTTATAATAATTTCATATTCTTGAAAATAATACCTAAAATCATGTAAATTTATCTGTGAAAAACTTTACGTTGTATTTAGTAAAGCGAGTCGGTAATTTACAAATTATTGTCACTTTCATGGTAATTTTCGTTTTCCTTCTTCATTGCCATACCTAAGGTCTGTTGACTGTGGTAAAGAAACACAAATCATATTGAGGTTTTGATATACCATACTAAGGGTATATTACGGAATAATATTTCATTATTCTTTAAATTGATTCTTGAATCTATTTGAAGATATATACAAAAGATCAGATTTTTGTTACGTCGAATTAAGGACAATTTTGAAAATGTTCCTTAGCAATAGTATTATCTTTAAAATGCTTTCTCTTCGGCTCCTCTTTGATTTAGTAGTGTTTTAAAGCTCCAATTAGGAAAAGCTTCTTAAATTTCGGTATTTACTCGTGTAAATTGATTCGATCTGATAAGCAAGTGTATCGATGTTAAACCTTCTAGATAAGCAATTTACCATATTTAGATTGATAGAGATCTTGTAGACGAGATTGGTTTGTAATTAAATTTTGTCTGTATATTACCAGGGTGATGATTAAGGTCAATAACACAACGTCGTTATAATGACCTATGGATTAATATTAAACACCTTACATCAGGTGTTCAAGGTAATTCAAATACCATTTACGCGCTCCAGCAAGATCACAAATATAAACTAGCCATTCGCTAATGTATTTCCGGGACTAAATTGATATATAATTATCATTCCAAAGTAAAGGAATTCTAACCATCCAGCATACTTTCCCTTCCTGAAATTGGCTGAATTATTTCTATTACTTAAATTCGGGTTGCAACTGTGATTAAAACTCCGAAATATACCCGACTAACGAGGTGGATGCCATCCAAATTGCCAGGTTGGTCCAAATGAGCTGGTCGAAAATTTTTTGATATATATATATATATATATATATATATATATATATATTACAAAACTTGCAATATGTAGTTTCCTTAAGAATAACTTGATTTTTTTCATATCGGTATTACAAAACAATAGCTTTATGAATATTTTTAAGGTTTTCTTCATATTTGCTATTTTTTTTTTCAAACGTGGAAAGTATGTAACATAGAAAAGGGGTTTTAGATATTCACAAGTATACATTGAAGAGAATTGTGAAGTACCATTTTCTTTGACTAATTTTCAACAGAGCATGAGAATCTCTCTTCTTGGCTTCCAATTACTGGTTTTACTGTCCTCACGATCAACTCCCAATTAGCAAATTATTACTGATTTATTTATTACTTTTTTGTGCATGTGGGGAAGGATGGTTACAATCCTAGGCCGTGTACCTGTGTAATGACAATTGTAATCACTTAGCACAATACGGGTAAGTTATAGAAGAATAGGGCCCCATCTTGGGTCTTTCCTTTTGTAATTATTATTTTCTGTGTTACAGGGAGAGTGTTACATGTGCGTGCAGTGTTACATGTGCGTGCACTATAACCAGATGCACTGTTTGTGCGTGCGAGGAAGGAACTTTAAATTGGTAAGACCCATTTAATATCTTTTTTTGTATATTTGTATGGGGAACTTTTCAAAAAAGGCCATAGCTCTTTGTGATATACATTTTCATAGCTTTTATTGTAGGAGTGTTGCCCAAGGTGTTTGAAGGCTGTAATAAGTACAGATAAACCCTTTTTATTGTCTTTTTCCCTTCCTTTCCGATCAAAAAGGGCGATGGAATTACTCTAATAAATGCTCTACTGGCCTCCTAAGCTTATTAACTTTTCCAAGACTGTGTTTAAAAGTGGATTTGTAGGTACAATGTACTTTGTTAACAGCCCAGCGAAAGGACAGTTGGGAAGTTATGATTTCTATCATATTTTTAACGTAATTCAGGAGTAGCAGTTGCAAATATTCAATTTGCTTTCAGACTAGAACCACGTCTGTTGGTTGTAGGTATTGTCAGTAAAGTTATACAAGAAACATAAGTATTTTGATGTAAATGTCAAGAGTTACAAACGTAAATACCTCTTAACCGTAGACTTAAAACTTTAAATAACTTTAAATCAGGTTTGAACCTTGTTCATTTGTGGTATGATTTACGGTTTCAGCTGTATTTAAAGCTGGCTAGCAAAGCTTGATTTCCAAAGTGCTCATGACTGAATTTTTTACCCCCCCCCCCACAGGAATTCCTCTTGTGATTATAATGTGCCATAAATCAAAGATCACGGGAAAGAGTTCAGTGCCACTGGATCCTCAAGTCTCTCCTGTGTGAACATTGTTCACCGGAATATAGGTATGTTGGGATAATTTGTTCATATTTAGCATTTTCCGTTTATATATAAATGTAAGATATCCATGTGTGCAGTCAGGATTTGCCAGGCTGTATGTATGTTTTGTTCATGGAGTAAGTTCATTACCTCTGTATGTTTATGATTCCACTGGTGTTAACCTGTGGGGGCCAGTTTGTTCATGGTAGGGTGTCCAGTTTCATGCTGTTGTTCATTTTCACTGGAAATTGGAGAGTATGTGTTTAGGTAGATACTACGGGTATTTATGTAGGTGGAAGTTGCATGTCCTGAGGATTCCTTCATATTGAGTTGTTGAGGTGGTACCACTTAAAACATGTGTTGCATCTTTTGGAGTGGTGTTTCCTAAGGATATGGGTTTGGCATTGTGGGTATATGTACATACTTTAAAGATATGGGGGTTAATGTCACTGCCCCGTATTGGTTGCTGGGAATTACAATCAGATTGCTCTGAGGTGAAAGAACGAATGTGAGAATGTAAAGTGTTTGGGTGTAACCCATAATCTGAAAAAGTGGCCAGGAGCAAGCACAGCTTTTTTTAATTATCTTTGGGGCAAGAAGCTATCTACTTGGAGGGAATTTATGTTATTGACTCATCTTTGTAGTGTTGCTCTTAATGTAAGGGGGAAGGTGTGTGTGTGTGCGTGTGTCGGGGTGCTGCATTGCATGGCTAGCAGTTACTTTTAAATAATCAAATACAGTAAAGCAAAATAACAATTGTAGGTTAAAAGAATGAAATGCATAACAGGAAATTTTAAGAAAAAGTACTCAATTCTTTGTGTTTATCTAGTGCTTTATTTGTACAATGCACTTACAGCAATATATACAATCACATTTTGCTATGCACGTACAAGTAGAAAAAAATAAATACAGGAAGATAATTGATAAATGCATGAGTGGGCAAAGAATGAGGTGAGAAGAGGAAAAAATATACAATAAAGGTGAAGAAATAGAAAGGCCCGTGCATTAATATCTCTAGTTCGGACTGGGTAGACTAGACAAGGCTAGGTGAGGAACCAGTCAGAATTCTTTCAGGAGAAAACTTAACTTTTGCTGATGAATTACAATAGTTTTTGTTTTTTATTTCTTGGACAATTCAGTACTTTAATTCATGGTACAAGAATTTGTTTTAAACCATATATAAAATATAATTCATCAGAACTTTGTTCTTTTGAAGTATTTGATACCTACTGAGATTTGTAGGTAATTTTAAGACAAAGATTCATATGAACTGTACTTACTATAGCAGTTGTTCAGTTGGTCTTATTTAGAATTGTAACCTCTTATATCTTTTCACTATACAAATGCACATCTTTTATCATTGATTATATCATGAATAAACAAAGATCGGTAGTCATACCCAGATTTATCGTTACTGCATTCCTCCCCGATAAAATAAATGTCAGGAGACTATACTCTATGAAATGGAAATGGGAGAATGTAAGTAGTGTAATAGGCAGTCTGGCACTGAAACATATTGTGCATTGGTTGAAACCGGACAGTCTTCCTAAATCAGTTCAGCACAAGGGGCCAGCATTAGCCAAATCATTGTGTATGATCTCAACATTTGCACAATTTTCTTGAACACACAAGGCTTTTTCTGAATTACAAAGTTTTTCCTGATCTCGAGGCATTTTCTGAATTATATAGGATCACATATTAATCACATGATACCTGAAGCTTGCCAAAGGAGCTAAATACTCTTTACATCAAATGGTACTGCTATTCAACTGCTACTGTTTCTTACATTTCTCATGCTAGAGTATAGCATCAAAGAAAATGTGCAAAGGATGATGCAGTTGCTTCATTGTTTATAACTGCTCAGTAATTAATTTCATGAAAAAGATTTTCCAACTGTACAACTCTTAATTTTTTTCTGTTTCTTTCTGCATCCTTTCATCTGTGAACACTGTGCCATTCCTTATTCAAGGCACATTAATTCATACTGTCTCCATATGGTATAAATATCCAAAAACATTTGATTGCATTACCTTTATCATATGACACATTCATCCTGGTCACATTTCAATTACCTGTATTTCAATTTTTTTTACTTTTGATCTCCATCCATCAATATGATGGAATTTCCTATCCTTTTCCACCCAATTTTTGTACTTGCATTAACTTACTCTATATTGCTGAGAAATCAATACTCCATAGCTAAAGGTTATTATAACAGTTGAGATTCTCAAAGGTTTTTGGAAAACTTGCACACACCATTACTATTACTAAACTATTTTCAGTCTAATAGTACAGCTGCAATCTTTTTCTTGCAGGAAACCATCTTCAAATGTTCTTCCTACACCTATTCTCTACACATTCAACACAAGCAGGCAGCAACAATAGCATTTCGTTCTCCTTTATACTGACGCATATGTTAAGTAATGGGGTTTAGACAGGAAGGGGAACTGATGGTCAATTACAAACACATTCCATTTGCTCAAGTCAGCATACAGCATTTTCAACACTAGGAAATAAAGGTCCAAACTTTATCAACTACAAACCTAGTATAGCAGTGTCTTTCCTCATTCATCTTATAAGTAACCAAAGGCATACAATTGATAATTTAGGTGGATCAAAATTTAAAAGGTTAACCCTAAGCAAGTTTAATGTAAGTGAATTTCATTGCCTGTTAAAGAATAAATATAGCTGCATCCTTTAAAACTGTTCCAAGTTTTGTAACAAAACTATGATGGATACAGCAACATCATAAGAACAACAACATATAAAAATCTTTTCTTATTCTTGAAGACCTCAGACTATTTACCTATGACTGTTGAGATATTTTGCACGTTTAAGGCAGGATCCACCATGCAGTGTATCAGAATGCAAAGGATGATTTACAACAACACAAAGCACTGGAAGACCTTTCTATTGCAACCTTTCATAACGTTTTAGATCTCAATTGATATTGGTTTAAAGTGACATATAAATGCAACAGTATAGTTCTAAATTTGTATTTATGGATATAAGAAATGATATAGTGCATTATGTGCAGCATCATTTTAGATAATGCATTTAAAATTTATATAACTGTGATAAACAGTCATGGAAATGCTAATGAGGCATTATTTCCTGTGGTAGGCACATCAATTCTCTCTACATTGAATTAAATATTCTTTACAAAGATTTACAGCAGTAAAACTTAGTTGATACTCTCCCGTATCGTCCATTGAACACTACATATTCATACCGAGTTTGTTGTTGGTTAGGTTTATAATGCCTTAAGCAATATTAATTTTTAGATACCCACTAATGAGATATATTAGATTCATTCCCACTCGTACTAAAATTTCTGAATTCCTATTCAAGTAACCTTTCAAAATCCTAGGTATTCTTTCACCGAATTCCCTCATAATCCACCATAAGCTCTGGATTAAATCCTGTCTTGTACTTTGATAATTCCCATTCCTTTACTCTGGGATTCTGCACTTTGGCCCAGCATCACAAGCTTCATTTATAATCAAAACTGAGGTAGAGTCTGAACGTGGACCCTGACCTTGTGGCATGAAAGTAAAAACTGCATTAAAAACAATAGAATTATGCTGAATCTACAAGAGAGGAGTCATTTTTTAAAGGTCCACCTTTCTAATATAAAAGTTTATGTGTGGGTTTTACTTTAATCTCTATGATTACTTCTAACCTATCATCTTTATCTTACAAAGACATATAATTTCTCCAGTACTGAAGTACTAGATTGACAAGAGATCAGTAAAATCACCTGCAAACCATCCTAAATTCTGTGATTTAGAAAAGGATACAAGAGGTACTAAAATAAGTTTTGTCAAAATTCCATTTGTGGATTTCTTTATATTATAAAAAAGCTTGCTACTAGTATATGATAAAAAAATGGAAAAGATGTCCACGCTACACAATTTATACACAGCATGACCACAAGATCAAGTTTCTTGTATTAACCTTAACACAATTCAAAATATCATATTACACTGGGTAACATAAAACATAAAAATCATAAATACTATAGCAGCATAATTATTTACTGTGTACCCTAGACTTGGTATATTATATGCATATGTTACATTACGTGTTACAGATAATATCTACTGTACATATATCAATATGGTGTTATTGCTCTACAACACAGGGATGCTTACAACACCTATCTAAGACATTATCTATGTGTTATTGAAATACCTTGCTTGCAGACAGCTTATTCTACACGACCCTAACTTAGGTTTGTGCGCCAGCCTAGGTGAACTTTAAGTCATAACAGGTTCTGTGGCTTTCCTGAAGTGGGTTTCTTGCTGTCTAGTTCAGTTGTCAACATACTCACCCATTAGACTAGTATATAAGATAAAAATCATAACAATTAATGACAATGCAATATTTGTAAACCTTGATATCACCCAGCAAGAAAATGGGTTGCCTATAGGAGGGTGTACAGCATCCCACATATGGCATAACATATTGGATATCGTTATCACACATTATTCCAAAAGGCAATCAGTGCTACACAATCATTGTGCATTCCACTCGGAAGAATGAAATAAAGTGGACAGTACACTGCAAAATCTTAAAATCTTAATGGAAATGTATAAGGAAAGGGAAAAGCCTTGACAGTGTTGGTGCCTACTTTTAAGGCATATACGGAATGGATTTTTTTTTTTTTTCTTTTTTTTACATGAGATCATGAAGGGAATTTGTATGTAAAGCATAAAGAAAAGTAATGTACAGAACGAAGATCTTTCTCGTACAACGTTGAATTATACGTTAGATCGTTAACAAATGTATAAATTGAACCAGTCTTCACAGTGACAATACTGATTCACTGTATAAACATACACGTGTTTGTTGATATTTTGCTTATTTTTACGGTATTGCAAAAGACCTATATGATATGAAGCACCCTCATTGTTTACATACCGTATATCATTTCTTGAGCAGATCCGTTGAAATATCTCCCTATGGAATCCATATTTACTGGGTATTTACCTAATAGAATTTCTAGTTTTTCAGTTCTTGAACATATTAACTATAGACACATTACACTTGCAGTTTTGAGGTCTTTGTGGCTAGGTGTTTTAATGCTTAAATTATCAGTAATTACAAATAAGGTATAGAATCAACTACTGCCCATTTGCAGCACTTCTCTTTAACCACCACATACTTGATAATGCTAACATCCCTCTTACATATCCAAAAAGTTCTAAATGTCAATATGGTGGGCTGCATTTCTTGCCAAAAGGTGACAACTTTCTTCATGTTCATCACTTTTTGTCATTATTGTGGACATGGACTCTGTCTCCATATCTTTCTAACTCATCAGTCCAACACTTCAAACAGGATATGAAATGCCCTAATAACTAACATCTGGGTGCACTCCATTTTTTAATTTATCCTTGTTTTATAACTGCAGCATAAAACATCTTGAATCTTAACTAATACCATGCAAAATGATTTTGTTGTAATTTTTCTTGAAAAATATTTCAACCTGTAAAAATCCAATATTGTTTCTAGGCTTACAAAACTTCACTAGAAATTGCATTACTGTTATTGCTCTTCATCATTAATAAGTTAAGAATTAGCACTGTGGTTTACTTAAATTGAAATGGATAAAATGACCCTGTGATAGTTCTACTTGTTGGTTGCATGTTCTAGGTGAAGTGGTTATGGTACCCAAAGGTGTTGCTTCTGTGGTAAGGAACTGACGCTTAGTAAATATACCCTTATGGTAAGGGGTTTGCTAAGGGCAGGAGCGACAACACTGTTCTCGATAGATCTGGATACGACACATGTTCAACCTCTTGACAATGCTGCAGTACTTACTGCGATCCCGACATTCTCTCAATGCCTTTGTTTCCTCCTCACCTGAAGCAGAAGGTGTTGTTAGAATCACTGCTAAAAAATTTATGTATAACCACAGTAAAGAACTTTAATGGAAAAAAAATTAATAGAACAAAATAAAATGAAATTAAATAAAATATATAACAAAACTGCTTCAGTAACAAACATTTGAAACAATTGCCTCCTTCCAAAACATGTGAAATTACAATACTGTAAGAATAATGTTTTGAAGAGAGTTATACACGTATAGAGTATTGTCACAAATAAAAGTTGACAACATGTAACTCACACAACTCATTCTCTGCAGCTCTAGATTTTCCTGCAGTGAGTGTTTCATGCTAGCCCTGCCTTTTGGCAAAATGGTAGGAGCAAGTGGTAAAAGGAGTAGGTGGGAATGTTGGACAGGAGATTTTGGTAGAAACATTAGGTAGAAGTAACAGAAAGGAGCATTAGGTTGTAAAATTAGGCAGAAATATTAGGTAGACACATTAGGTAGTAGTAGTTGGTAAGAACATTAGGTAGGAGCCTCTGAAAACACTGTGCTACAGTTGCCCTCTACCAATGGCCTGTTAAGTGTGAAGCACTAAAGGCTAAGAAGTGGCTTTGGGGTTCAACAGTTATGGAGACTCTTTTGCTGTGGCCACCTGCTTGAGGGAGTTCCCAAAGGGAACAGGCATCAGAGATAATAAAGATAGATAGTATCATTGTTAAAACAGTATGTTACAATTTCACACCTCCCAAGATGTGGATCTGATGTATATTTATGCCATGATAACAAAAAGTAAACTTGGAGGAAGTGGTGTTTTACATACCTTGGAGTGGACATGGCAGCTAATGGAACCATGATAACGGAACTGTGTCATAGGGTGGGTGAGAGTGCAAAAGTTTTGGAAGCATTGGGGAATGTATGGGAAGAGAGATCGTTATCTGGGAGGACAAAAATGGGTATGTTTAAAGGACAGTAGTCCCAACAATGTGGTATGGATGCAAGTCATGGGCTATAGATGACAAAGTGCAGAGGAGGGTGCATTTATGGAAAATAAAATGTTTGAGGACAACATGTGGTTAGAGGTGGTCTGATTGAGTAAGTAATAAAAGTGTAAGTTTTTAAGAGAGGTGTGGTAATATAGCAAGTGGGGCTGAGAGAGCTGAAGAGGGTGTGCTGAAATGGTTTGGACCTATGGGAAGAATGAGTTATGAGAGGTTGACAAAAGAAAAAGTATGTGTCAGATGTGGAGAGAACAAGGAGTGGGAGACCAAAATGGAGATAGAAGGATGAAGTGGAAAACATTTTGGGTAACTAGGGCCTGAACATGCAGGAGGGCGAAAAGTGTGAACTTGATAGAGTGAAATGGAATGATGTGGTATACAGGAGGCAATGTGCTATCCGTGGACTGAACCAGGGCATGGGAAGCGGCTAAGGAGAACCATGTAAAGGTCATTAGGGTCTAGTTGTGCATAAGGGGCTGTGGTTTCGATGCAATGCACACGACAGCTAGGGAATGGATGTGAGTGAATGTGGTCTTTGTTCGTCTGTTCCTGGCACTACCTTGCTAACACAGGAAACCGCGAAGTATGAAGAAAAAAGTAGGAATGGCACTTAAACCAAGGTGGACAAGCATAGTATAAAATGTTCAAGGTGTTAGAGATAAAGAATTATGAAATGATAGGTGAGCTTGCAAAAGTAAGAAAAAATACTAAGAAACTTTATATAGATACCTTTGTGTTAATCATGTCCATTGCTGAGAAAGAGGGGTGGAATGGGATGTAGACACATCTGACACTTCCCAGTATGAAGGGAGGATGTGGTGGTGTGGCTTCCTGCTCTTGAACTTTGTTTCACACTACTCTTATTTCATACACAGGCACAGTATTGTTGGTGAATAACATGAATACATTTAGAAATATTACAAGACACACTACAATGAGTGAGGAGGAAGAGTGGTTGGCATGTGTGAGGAGGAATGTTGGAGGTTTTGTTTCTTTCTCTTGAATTATCATTCTACTCTTATTTCACACACAGGCATTATTCACGGAAATCTTTAGAAATATTACAGTATTCGCCATAAAAATGAGTGTGAGGAAGAAGGGAGACTGGCACGTGTGGGGAGGATGTTAGAGTTTTTTCTTCTCTTTAGCAATACTCTAGTTCTTTATTATTGTTACAAATATCCTCCATAACTCCAAAATTACATAAGATAAAAGTTGAGTGCAGCTGTAACATTATTTCTTTCACATGAACAAAAGGGTAGTGGGGGTGCAGCTGCTGGCCTCCCCCTCGTTACTTAATTCCACTTAAATTTGAGTCATTTATTTCTTTACATTTATCTTACTGTCCTTCACTTCCCTTACTAACTGATATATATGACAATTGTTCCTCCTGCTCCTCAGGTCATCTCACAGTGTACACATTTTCCACCGGATCACAATAATGCATTACCAGCGGGTTGAAGGATTTGCATGTATAATCGTGGTTGTAGAGGGTTCTGAGGAGTGCAGAATTTTTCCCTGCACCAGGCTTGTGACAAGAAATCTCTATAGGCTATTAATGATAGGTCAGCTAGATATTTCAACTAAAGCAGGAAAAGTTTGAACATCAGTTTGTGGCAGATGCCATATAGAGCATATCAATTGATGTGGGCTGCCATTTACAATTTTGTGTTTCTTCTGGTTACTAAAGCTCCTAAAGATATGGAGGTGGTCAGGAACCTAAATATTTCAGGAAAATTCTGTATGCACAGGAGGTGAAGGAGTTACAGCCTTCTAATTTCACACTTTTTTGTAACCTTTCACTGCTCTCATGACCAGTCTGCATGAGTCTTCACCACCAAGGCACCTGTGACTTGCACTTAACTGCAGTTTGTATACCATTATGATACCTCCTTCTCTGGAACAATTAGGGGCTGTGCAACTCCTCCCTGTTCCATTGTTCCCACTACCTTTAAAAGTCAGGCCAACAAACATCTGAGGAGTTGTGATTAATTTCTTCATACAGTTTTTATTTCACCCAAAATGGCCATGATTGGGGCTTATTTTGCCTGTGACATGTTGATCACTAAAAGGAAAGATAAAAGAGATAAAAAGTTAGTATTCTTTCTCTTTGATCTTCCCAGGTGTTAGCAAACTCTGTTTGCATGTGAAGTTGACCCCAATGAAGCTGTATAACTGTTGGCAGATGAAAATGAGTAAAATGCCATTAAGAAACTTACTATTACAAAGGAGAACACTTTACCCTGAAGTTGCAGCAGCCCCAAAAGAGGGGTTATGCAGTTATATAATAATAAAAATGATGATAATTATATACAAACAGTTTTGCATCAAAGAGATAGACAGACTGATTCAGGTGACAAGTTAGTAACTGTACAGAACATAATTATGGAAATCCTGTACAGAATAAAAATTAGAGAATTTCTTATACTATTTAATCTAGGAAAAATGCAGGCACAAGAGCTGGTGAACTCGACTAGCAACTTTTAACTACAATATACTTTAATACTTTGAATTTTTTTTTATGATAATTATTGAGGAATGCCATTGTGCATATTCATTTTGCTAGTCATGTTCAGTCAACCATTCATACAGGCAAGCACATGCTACCACCAAGGAGCGGGCATGGTTACTAGTCTAATAAGTCTCCTTGTAATTCAAACCCATGGAAAAGTATGTTTAACTCTTTTCTCTAGTGCTTTCTAAGCATCAGCATCTCTAAACAGTTGGATGACTTAATACAAGCATGTTGCACCAGTTCTATAGTAACTATATATTCTCTATTGCTAAGTGCATGAATATATGTACAAAATAGGACTTTGCATAAAGGTAAGGTACTCTATGTATATAATATACATGTGTGTATGTGTGTGTGCACATGCCAAATAGGAATGGAGAGAAGAGAAGGGAGATAAGGTGAAATAATAAATAAATAAGGAAAATTGGACTGAGAGGAAAAAGATGTTAAACGGCGATAGAATGTTTGATAAAGAGAGGAAAATCAAATATGTAAGATGGGAAAAATGGGAGAAAATGTAGACAAAAAGGCAAAGTGGGTAAAATCATAGAGAAAAGGGGTGTGGAGTTTTCTTTTCTGTCTCTTCCTGACTGCATATGTGTAACAAAAGAATATGAGTAAAAAAATTGAAAGATGCTTTAAGGAAATTCTGGGAGATTTAAGCCAAACAAAAAAGTGTCATTTTGAATTTACATTTTGTTTGTAATGATAAATGTCCTTCATTTATATTCTTCCACATTTGTACACTCTGTAACATGTGCTATCTGTAAATAAATAGAATAAAAAATGTTTTGGACAATTTAAGTAAGTGGCAGTTTAAGAGGTTTTCTTGTGTGAAAGATGTGTCAGTGTATATTCTAACATATTCATGCTCTTGATTTTAAAGAAAAATATTGTTCGGTGATCTTCACAATCTTCATATGCTTCACTAAAAGTTCAGGTGCACATTATCATGGGAATCATTTGCACTACCGTTGCTGCACTGGTGAACTGGTTCAGTATTTGTTCCCAACAAATCAAAAATTAATACAGCTGATAACTAAAGATACTATTTCTCGTTATAGTACTTCATGAAATCATTAACAAAACGTATTATCAAGATTTTTGAATGACTGGTTGATGGCTGAATACTGATTTTCGTATATTAGTGGTCAGTACTTACCTTCAGCAATTAATCTTTTTGGATATGTGGAAATTACCAATATAAACTGCTAAACCTGGAGATAATTAGTAATCTCACCCTATGCAGAATAGTTAATGTTAGCCTGCCATGTTAGTAGATGCCAGAGCTGGTGAATATAATGGAATGTGCTTCTCACCAACCTATTGTAATTAAAGCAGTTTTGGTTAGTACAGGTGTTGCTGTGTTAAGCTCATACGCATCCAAGAAGGTGGTGATGTTCAAGCAGCAGCAGAGGTAGTATTAGAGATGGGTGAAAAACGTGAAAATGTTCAAAAAACTAAACAATGACTATCAAACGTGCAAATTAGATGAGTAATGTTATGTTCTTACTCTTAATTATGGTTAAGTACCACAATTCACTTCATGTACGATATATATATATATATATATATATATATATATATATATATATATATATATAATCTTTATCCATATTC